>BPLR01005367.1:0-25433 GCA_021605095.1 Caerostris extrusa | reverse complement strand
AACTCTTTGATAAATATATGATCTTTTATTAATAAATGAAAAGAAAAAATGAATACATCCTAAATGACTAAATGAAGATATACTTGAAAGAATAATGATTTAATTTTGCTAATTAGTAAAATAATAGCTAAATAACCATTTAGCACAGTATATTAAAATAATATAACTATTTTAAATTGTAAAAAAAAAAATTATTATATACAAATCCCTTTGATAAATTTTATTAAAAATTATATGATTCGATGCTTTTATAACTAAATGAAAAGTTAAACGATATTTTTCAAAAGTAATGCAAAACAAGTTTCTGTTGATACCTTTTTTTTTTTTCAATTCCTTCTATTAGCTCACACTCTCCCTATATATATCTTGTTCAAATTTCCAATCGTTCATAAAATATTTTTATTCATCCACTCAAGTTTAAATACATTTTTGTTCAACTTGTAGTGGATGACATTTGATGTTAATACTGTTTTTCAAATATTAATTCAGTAATTAAATTAAATTAATTAATTTTAAGTTTTTACATTTAAGTTGCATCTATCTACCAATAGATGGAGCTAGAAAAACTTAAAAAAAATGAATGAAAATTATTTATAAAGGACTTTCTGCAATAGAGTGAAAAAAAAAAATGAAAAAGTAAAAGTATCCTTTGTTTAGTACCAAAAATACCACCTAGTAGGAAGTACCAAAATGGGAATGAACTTAATAGAAAGTACTAAAAATACAGCGATTATTTTAAATCCGATCCAATATATAATATTTTATGCCGATTTACATCACGCTGTCATCCTGATATGATTTTATTTCTTGCACATGATTTCTCATCGCATTGTCTTTTCGCGAAGCATCTTAAAAAAGTTTCTGAATGGAATTTGTAATTGAAATCTTAAAAGTCTTGCTTCTTTCTGCTATACCTCGACTCTTCCTTTTCAATTCCTTGCAGAAGTTCTTGGAGCTTGAAATTTTCTTTTTAATATTCTTTTTCATTAAATGATTATTAAATTACTAACGTTTGACAATCAGCTATTTCAATTAGAATATATTTTTAAGAATTTTTAAATCCTTTTAGGTATTCAAATATACACTGGTTTTAAAAGATTAACTGAATTAAATTTAGAGTTTTCGTGGAAATTATTTACTTTTATGTTTGAAATATCATTTTATAACATAAAAGTAAATAATTTCCACCAAAACTCTGCAATATGTTAAAAAAATTGATTTATTAGAATTATAGTATATAAACTTAAGCATTTTTTTAAAAATATAAAAAAAGTTAAGAATGGAGTATAATTCATAAACACTCGTATATATACATATAGAGAATATATATTTAAATGTAGGTATGTATACTTATTATCTATTAAATACAATTTATACGGAATATATCTATATACCTGCATAACAAATTTTGAATGAATTTTTAACGTATTTTAAAACGATTTTTGTGAATTGCACATTTTTCTAGATCGTCTGCTTACGTAATTACCGAATAGAATGATCTCATCTAAAATTAAGCAACAAAAAATTTTATAATTTTTATATACGATCATGCATAAATGCAGGGAAAAGTTATGACGTTTTAATAAAATTATGATATTTCTTCATTATTAAAAAAAAGATATTATATTATTATAATTAAAAACTATAAAAATTAAGTAATATAGTAAATATATAATATAAAACTAAGTTATATAATATTATATAGTAAGTTAATAATATAAAATAAGTAATAGTGTTATATAGTTTAATATATATATATCTTATAATTATAATTAATAACTATAAAAAAATTCATTATAAATAAGATTATAATAAATTATTACATTATTATTAACCTAAGATATATTTAAATGTTATTAAAATTTAAATATACTATTAAAATTAACGTAGTAACATCAAACAGATACATTTACAGAGAAAAAATTAATGCAGCGAAAAAAAATAAAGTATTATTCATAAAGTATCAAATACCTATGGAGAAACTGGAGTTCATACCATTCATTCTATTCCAATTAATTCCATTCCAATCTCCAAATACTTGTCCTCTCACATAATTATTACCATCTAGAAATTTTTTTCTCAGCTTTTGTACACCCTGTGACACGGGAATATAATTGAAAAGCAGTTGATCAGATAGAAAAGCATCAAATCAATTAACTTAATTAAAGAAAACGAACAAATAATCTTCCCAAGAAATCATTATCGCTGAAAGAGAAATTGAACGGTCTGTGCTCATTCAATCACTCTAATAAAAATTATTCATAGAATGAAAGCCATCATTGTATCCATTTTCCACACTCGCAAAGCATTTCTTCATCGTCTTTGTACTGAAACAAGATAGAAGCTAGAGGGTAGTTGAGAAGCCAAGTTGCTTCGCAATATGACAAATCAGCACTGTAAAATTTTTTCCCACAGGTTTATCACCATTATTTATTCCTTCTGCATTGTATAATTCTTGTTTCACTTACCTTTTATGCTAGTTACGTATTACTATGCCAGTTTTGTAGTGATTGTTAGGTTAGCTAACACAGGGCCTGAATGGCCGAGTGGCTAGCGCTCTGGCGCTTGGTAATACAGGTTTCGGGTTCAAGTCCCGGTGGTGCCATGATTGTTTGTAGTGGTTCGGAATCCACTTTTAAAAAGTAGGTCCCGGTCCTAATAGGATCGTAGAGCGTTGCGGGGGCATTGTTACTCCGCGTCCGTGGCTTATCTTCAAGTTACACGCGCCCTTGGGTAATGCAAAGTGAGTACGTCTCTGCAGCACTTGCCTTAAGGCATCAAGGACCAAGCTGTCTGTGTTTGCCAGCTGCATTAGAAAGAAAAAAAAATGGTAGCTAACATAGAGTATTTTTTCTCTATTATAACTCATTGTACTCATGTATTTATGTAATAGAAAGTTTTTTTTTTTTTATTTTCTTACTTTTTTCACCTCTCGCTTTTGTTGTTGTTTTTATCGTGTCCCTCATGGAAGGAGGGAACAGTTGTGAAAGCTTCTGTTCTGATGGAGCACCCGTAGGTAGAAGTCTGACTTCTGCTCCGTGACGCTCTTACAGTCATAGGAGACCGGGACCTACGGCTTAAAGTGGATTCTGAACAACTACAAATATTCTTGGCACCACCGGGACTCGATCCCGAAACCTGTGACTCCGAGCACCAGAGTGCTAGACACTCGACCATTCAGGCCCAACCCTCTCTTTTTTAACTGGTAAGAGAATACATAGCCCTGGGTACAGAGGTGAGATGTGGTATAAAATGAAGAAAACTATATACGTCAAAATCTCTCCTATTCGTCGAATTTTGGTATAAAAAACGTAATAATTTTTCTAAATATTTTTCTAATGCCTTCTGTATTATGTTATGATATTTGATTTCATTGTGTTTATTTGTTTTGGCTGCAAATACCTCCAAACAAGAAAAGCTATTCCATGGGCTATCTTCTATAATCAATAATAATAATATTCTCATGGGACAGAGTGTTTTGAAAAAAAAAAATTAGCATCACTGATTAATCTAAAAATGTCGTCGTTGTTTGTGAATATTGTAGAATTTTTTCCCACAGTAGAGATAAAACATTTCCATTCCCAGGGGAAAATAATTTATATTCTTTAACAAGTGCATAATAATAACACATCACTCAAATCAGCAGGTAATCAGAGTCGTTGATCATGATGAATCATGAAATTAGCTATTGTCTATTCGACCTTAACAGGTCAAGAAACAATTACAGATGGGATGTGGACTACGTCCTGAGTTGCTGCATCGTGAATGAGAGACCAATGACTGAGGAAGTGTCCATTCCAATTGGAAGTGAGGAAGCTGACTCCTCCTCTTACCTGATTTTCTTGAAGTGAAGTTTTTGGGGAAGGAGGGAGAATATTCTGCGAGGAGTCGAAAAATTGAAAAAGTAACTGAACAAGTACTGAGTAAAGTCACTGAACAGACACAAGATTCCACCTGTTTACAAAATAAGCCTCTTGTGGATGCATGATGCAGTACGATGGGTAAGGTTTGCAGCAGACAGGCTCCATTAGATTCCACGTGGACTCGAGAACACTGAAAATCTCCGATTTTTGTCTTTAATTTTCATTTCTTTGTAAATAATATAATAACCCAGAGTTCTAATATATATGCATGCATGTAAATAAACATAAAAACGTTCCCATGAATCTTAAAGTGGCCCGCTTCTTAAGGCTCGTTCCCACCGAGGCGTGAGGCATTGAAGCGTGAAGTGTTGACCGATCACTAGCCTCACCGCGTTCGTCTGAAACCGGTTTGAAATCCACCGCTTCGAGCTGTTCCACTTTCAACTCGAAACGGAACTTCAGTAGGCGTAAAAGCTGTAAATGCTCGTTACCACCGAGGCGTGAGGCGGCGATATGTCATGCGGCAGGGAAGAAAAATATTTTCGACCCGTTCACACCGAAGCGTCAGAAATCGCTTTTATGCCTAGTGAAGTTTCAGTTACTTCTACTAGATGCAAGATCTACTATTGGCTCAATCCAAGTCATGTCGCGGCAAGCATTTGAGTGTTGAAAGTTGGTCAACTCGAAGTGGGGGAGTTTCAGCTGGTTTCAGGCGAACGTGGTGAGGCTGGTGATTGGTCAACGCTTCACACTTAAACGCCTCACGCCTCGGTGGGAACGAGCCTTAACTAAGAAAAGAATTGACTTCTTCCACCGCTTCCCGAGTTGACCAACTTTTAACTCGAAGCGGAACTAGGCGTAAAAGCGATTTCTAATGTTTCGTTGTGAACAGATCGAAAAAATTTTCTTCCCTGCCGCATGACGCGTCCCAGCCTCACGCCTCTGTGGGAAAGAACCTTTAAAGCAGTTGTAGGTCTAGTATAGGTCAGTCGTTACAATAATAAGTACTTTGATCAAGATTCATTCGTCGTTATAAAAGCAAATGTAGCAGATGCAGCGTTACCAGAGATCTTATTCATTTACGTTTTCTGTAATGTAATGGTTTGGAGAGGTGGTTTGCTATCACAAACAGCACTGATTGTCCATTTGGAGTGTTCTCATTCTTTTATTGGTGGTTTATTTTTTTTTTTATTCGAATCTTTGAGTTCGTTTGATATCACGAAGTGTTTTGAACTTCGCTAACCGAACCCGGAATACCCACTACCCCCTATATCCAGGTGTATAAAAAAGAAAACAGGAAAATGATTCACAATATATTGATTTTATTTTACAATGATACACATACATATATTATTCTTATACACATTCATTAGCACAATTCATTTATAAATAACAACATAAATCTTTGAAGGTATTAACCATTTCTTTGTGCATTATTCTTTAACTCTTTCAGCGCTGTTCAGTGTAAGCTCAAAGAAATGTTCAGACATGATTTGCAATCAAAGTATCGATATCATACGATATATATATCGATACTATATATTATATATATCGATGTCATATAACGATAATGTTGTTTGGAATGGGATAAATTTCTAAAACACAACCATGCATTTCTTTGTCTACATATATTTCAGAATGCTGTTCTCATTCTGTTAAGGGGAATGTGAGTAGGATGACGAATAAATCACGTGACAATCGCATGAATATAAGAAACGCTCGAGCGCATCCTGGTGGTGAAGTTCACAATTAGTTAAGTGCACGTTTGTTGGTGAGTAGTTGCAGCTCTATAGATTTGTTTCGCGAACTTCTTTGCTGGTGGCGGTGATAATATCTTTTTCTAGAATCTGACGCCTTGATTGCAGGATTGTTTGTTCCCCGATTAGCCAGTAGGTGGTCATTTTGCCTTTGCCCTGTAAACAAATTTTTATTAAAACTTAAGAATCAATAAACAGGCCAACTTA
The DNA here is from genome assembly GCA_021605095.1 of Caerostris extrusa. Taxonomy (NCBI): domain Eukaryota; kingdom Metazoa; phylum Arthropoda; class Arachnida; order Araneae; family Araneidae; genus Caerostris; species Caerostris extrusa. Next base: position 19,606 of record BPLR01005367.1, on the reverse strand, counting down.
TTTTAATTTTTGATGTAAGGATAAAAAAAAAAATTTATCATTGTGAATAACTTTCTAAACATGTTTATGTTATTACAATACAAAATTTTAAAAATATTTCTGACAGATGAGTGATTTATAAAAAATATCATAATTACTAATTTAATATTTGTGTTAACCATAAAATTTATTAGTCTCTTTCAGCTTTTAGCTAGATTCATCATTACTATAAGTATATAGTAAGATAAATATAGACATATATAAGATAAGTATAGAGTTATTCAATTAATAATTGAAATAATTATTAATTATTTATTATTTATTTCAATTTAAATAATAAATAATCTGATGATTAAATTTGGACATACATATTACCCATGGTTCTGATGGTGAAAAAATAAATCGTAATATCAAATTAACCATGTTGCTCTATCGGTGACAAATATGGCGAATGTCATGGCCATGAAAGACCTTAATATGACACTGTTACTATTTAGCATTCACTGTTGATACAGAGAATGCTAAATAAACTATAAAAAGAACATTAGGGAAAACAGCAATATGATGTATTAATAATTATGATGATGATATTATTATGATTATAATATAATGATGATGATATAATTGTATTATGACATGAATACAATTATTGCAAAAATTCATATCACATCCATAAATAAAATTATTTGTTTATAGTAATAATAACGAATTTTTTATATTAAAAACTAAACATTTAAAAATAATCACCTTAACACATAATCTTTTTTTTCAATAAATTTTTTTCATTATTTTTTTTTTTTTATCAATTTTTGCAGAACGCCTGTATTATAAAAGGGTAACCGATGAGTAGCTATTTTTCCACTCAAGTTTATAAATATATGCAAAATGACTGTTGTCAATTTTAGATGAAACGATAATTTTAGATTAAGATCTGGTCGAACATCTGGCCAAAATAGGAATTTTGAATTCTGAAATATGTATTTTATGTAAGATAGAAAAAAAATGAATAAGACCCATGTACTTGGTTTGCTCGGGACTAGACTATAACGCAACAGAATGGTGATTTGTGTACTTTTACTGGAGGCCAAGAAAGCAAAAAAGATTGATCCTATTTACATTTATTATGGTGCTTCTAGCTTTTTAAATTTTTATCCTTGGATAATTTAAGATCATTATCTTCAGTTATTTTTTTCTGCTTTATTTTTAAAACTGATCTTAAGGCCCTTTGGTCGTTTTTTAAGAATATGTGGACTTTTCCCATTGTAATTTTGATTTGTTTATATGCTTTTTTTGTGATTTAATGGTAAGTGGCCAAATTTGTATGGATTGATTTCTAAAAAGTCAAAGGTAACAAAGTATATATATATATATATATATATATATATATATATATATAATGTGTGTGTGTGGTAGGATTTGTTGGTGTCGTAATTAACAGATAGCGACACTTGCTTGTCTTTGACAGCTGTTTACAACGTGGGGGTGTATTGAACTTACTTTGAATGTTGACCCCACGAGAAGGGAACAGGTCCCCGTGGATGAGAGAAGAAAGCCCCGTAGATGGGCGCGGAAGAGAACGCTGCTGGAGAAGAACGGATGGGAGCTGCGTCAAGCAGCGAGAGAATGGACGGTGCTGCCCTTACTTAATTGTTAATGTAAATATCACTGTATATAACCGTGCTCCATTAAATATGTGTTGTTGAGAGAAAACCAACGCTTCGTTGATGTGTTTGGAAATGCACCCCTAGACACCCACTTCAAAAGTTCAGCTTTGGTTAGACTGGTAAAAAAGTCTAACAAAACTGTAGGTTCGGCCGGGATGCATCTTTTTGCAAGCGGCTTAAACCTATATATATATATATATACGAAATGCCGATTTTAAGGTTTTACCTCTAGACAGGGGTTTCGATGTATTTGTCGCCAATTTAATGTGGCCTCGGATGACCTTAACACGATTTCTTGTACTCCTCACCATGAATGGATGGTATGTGAAGCTGTAATTAATCATCAGAGAGGTGTAATTCTTAGATAGTTATTTCGTACATAATTTGATAGATGCAGCTTCAATACTTTATGAAATATATCTCTATATTTTTGAAACTATGCCAGAGAATATATCATTAATATTTTATGTAATTACGTATTAACGCTACCTTGGCTACAGTTGCGCCAATAAAGAGCAATCTTGTTGTTAGCACGCGCACGCAGTTATCTTTTGAACGCCAACCGCAGCTACAGATTTGGCGGTTTTAAATGGAATTCTGCTTCCCTCAAACCAGTCCCACATGATAAGCACACTGACTGAAATTGTATTTCCAAAACTTACGTTTACCAAATTAAAGTTTCATGTCATGGGAATTGGGACATTTTTGGTTTTTTGGTGAAATATTTCGCTCCTGAAAAATAAAAATTGCATCTTGTTCTGTTTCTGGCAAATCTCAAATACGTATTTTCGTAGCACTAAAAAATGGCGTTGAAAATCAGCAAATCTGTAGCTGTTAGATTGGCGCTACTTAAAAACCTCAAATCTGTAGCCAAGGTAGCTTTAATACGTAAGTACCATATTTTCTTTTAAAACTTGAGTTAGGTTGTTTTTTTTTGTTGTTGTTGTTGTTCAAATGACATACTTTGATTTGCATATTCATTTAATATGATATTGCACATTTCAATCTATTTCGAGATTCACGTTGATTTCCAAAATGTGAATTTTTAAATCATTTTAATTCACAAATGTGCATTTTTATTCTTAAAAATATTTTTAATCGTCTTAAAAAATACATGAATTTTCTAAAAAAGCAATATTTTCAGTATCAAATAAAAAGCTCATTTAAAAAAATGAATTAAATATGCAAAAAATAGCAGTCGATATGCAATAAAGAAACCATCGTTCATAATCATAAAAAAGTAGAGATATATATATTACAATGTGATGTAGATTGCTAGTTCACTAGAATGCAAGGATACATTTTAAAAATTTACTTATTTAAAATATTTCTTTTAATTTTTAGATTTGTAGGATAGAATATCAGATAGTTATTAAAAACAATAGCAATAAAAACAATCGTTTTAATTGATGAAAACAGAAACAAAATGAACAAACAAACATCACATATACCTTTATCTCAATATCACCTCTGCATTCTAAGATGAACGACTGAAAAGCTTCCAAAACTTCTTTTGTTTTTGAACTCAAATGTATTCTAAGAGCTATAAGAAATATGACGTTGAAAAATATATATATTTATAGATAGATATAAACAGAAAAATTAACATTAAAACATACGTTAAAGAACTATATATTTACTTATAAAAAATCAATATTATTAACATTAATGCTTAAATGAGTGAAACCAAAGAAATCAGATTTTATTGTGCCCAAAAAGTAAGACCCATTTTCAATTCAAAATTCCCGGGGCTTATGAAATTTCATTTTTTTTTTTTTTAGCTTGCTGGCACAGTCCTTAACATCTGTGTGAAATTTAACGTCAAAATAGTCATTAGTGTTTGAGTTACGCTTGGCTTCGTAAGACGCTAAAACTGATTCTGGCAATTTTTGAAATGTCTGAATTACATGAACAAAGAACTTGCATTACATTTTGTTTGCTCAAACGTATAGAATGTCGCAGAAGGCATTCGGTGAGCATTCCTATATCGGAAAGAAATGTTTAGATGTAAACAGTTCAAAGAACCAGTTCAAAAAAAGAAATCAATCAGAATGCGTTTGCAAAAAAATTAAAGATGGTGTTTGCAAACCGTCGATTTATAATTAGAGACCTTGCTGATGATGTTGAAATTTCAAAAGGGTCAATTCCATTTTGGGCCTCATACGCGTCAAATCTCGATTGGTACCGAAAACACTGAATGCTCCAACTCCCACTGCATTGTTTCTTCGTGATTATTACGCCAAAAAAGGAAACTCGTATGGTTCCACAACCACCATATTCACACCATGCAACTTGTGGATATTCCTTAAACTCAAAGGACACAATTTTGAGACGATTGAAGAGATTCAACTTGAATCGACGCGCGCTTTGAAGATCATTGCTGGCGATGATTTCTCAACATGCATTGATTGGTTTGGTTTGGTTAGGTTGGTCGCTCTACGGTCATCTTATGCACACTTTGGGCTAAAAAGACCGGGACCTACAGTTTAAAGTGGATTCGAACCACTCACAAACATCCTTGCTACCGCCAGGTTCCAGCATGCATTGAGAATTGGAAAAAAAAAAAGGGCATTAAGTGCATTGCGTCCGGAGGGGATTACTTTGAAGGCGATGAAATAAATTTGGAAGAATAAATAAAGAGTTTTTAGAAATAAAATAAATGATCTTACTTTTTAGGCACAGTAGGATGTATAGTGTAACTTGTTATATAAAAAAACATACAAAAAAGAACAAAAAAATTGGATTTTTATAGCAAGGTCTAATAGTATTTCTAAATAAAATTTGCATCATTTCATTCTATTTGCAATTTTTTTTTTTTTTTTTTTTTGTATTCGATAAAATCATATGAAACTGAAAATAATTTTGAAAATAAATAAGCCCTAAGGTATAATCTATGAATTTTAAATGAAAAACTTACATTGAAATATTTTAAGAATCGAAGAATCTGTCTTTAAAATATTATTTTTGCATTACATTATGTTAATAAAGTTCAACAAAAATAAATTTAGGAATAATCTTATATAATAAGACAAGTTACTTCTTGAATATTTATAAGATTCTCACAAATGTTTAAAATTTAAACTCATTAATTTTTAAATACAGCAGACAATATCGATCAAAGTTTTCTAATAAAATATACTAGCACTAAAATATAAAAGATTTGATATCATTAAATCTATCTTACAAAATATATTTTTAGATTTATGCATTTTTTTAAAAATAAATTGACGAAGTATTTTCATTTCTATTTTGATATTAAATTGTGGTATTTCAAAAACTAACAGCAAATATGTTATTTTTTAGAAAGAAAATAATACTTTAAAAATCGTCAAAATAAAATTTAAATTAAATGAAATACATTATTTCCTTAAGTTTTCTGAATAACATTTCTCAAAAACATTTAATTTTATTCATTTAAAAGTAAAATTAAATTTACTAAATGTATCTAGTATGAAAAAGTTAACTAAATTTATGTCTAACATTAAAAATTATTTTTCTGAACGATTGATAAAATACTGATAAAATATTAAATATTTCGTTTTTTTTTCTTTTAAAAGGAAAGTGTATTCTTTATATAGCATGCTACTTAAATATATATATTTTTTTCTGATTTAACCACTTCTGTAATTAAAAATACTTAAGAATGGAAAAACTTATGATTTACTGAACAATGAACGTACGGTAAACTCAAAATACCTCTGGAGCACAATACGTGACGTTAGTCATGTCATCAGATCGCCGGGCCTACTCCTTGAGATTAATCGTTTATGGCTAACTGATTTCCGGTATATTACTGTATCCCGACCATGACAAATATATTTAAGATTCAATAGGATATCAAACATAATAATTTCTATTTAGCTATTATAAAATGAACTAGTGTTAGGTTTTCAAAAAGTAGGATATTTGTCACAATGATGAGAAATAGAGTTCTACTTGTTATTCATTAATAGTTACTGACATAGTTTATTATAATGTAAACATGATCCATAATGTTTTTTTTTTTTTGTATGTTGTGATGCAATTGAAAATTTTAAAATTAATGAAATTTAATTTCTTGTCTTAATATCGGAATTTTGAGCCGTTTGTAGAATTTTTGTAATACCGTATTCACAAGTTTAAATATCGGTTTTCGGTATTTGCTAGAAATTTAGAATTCTTATTCTTATCTGTGAATTCTTATTCTGAAATCTTTTCTGAAAACTAATTGATCAAGTTTATAGTAAATTTTCTTAGAATTTTTTACCCACAAACCTATCCACATTCAGGAGAATTCGGTACAGTTATCGAAGATTATGATGACACTAAGTCGGTAGTGAAAAGGAATTGTCTTTTGAACAAAAATTAAAATTTGCGATAACTAAAAAAGTTTCAACAAACCAAAATACGATACAGAAATCAGCTATATCCAAAACAATCCTACAAGAAATAGATTTATTTTTAAGATGAGGGGATTTAGAGGTAAATACTAGAAAAAGTATATCGCGCATTGCTAACAATACCATCAACTAGCATAGATGCTGAAAGAGCGTTTTCGACAGCTGGTAATTTTTGCACAAAATTACGTTAGATAGTACGATTGATGCATTATCTTTTTGAAGATCAAATTTCAAAAATTTGTAATAGTACCACAGATAGAATAGTGATATTTACACTTTTTCGAGATTTAAATAAATAAGATGTTCCTTTATTTTTTTGTGATTCTTTATATACTGTTATAATTTATAAGTTACAAATTTGTTTGTGATATTTACATTCTCTAATAAAACTGGCAAATAAAACAAAATAACACCTGTGTTTTCTTCCTTTCTCTACACTTTCTACTACCGGTATTAAAACCGGTATCCCGGTATTAAGATCTAAAAAATACCGAATACCGGTATTGAACTTTGGTCCGATATTACAATCCCTAATTACTATAGTCCGACCATGATTTTAATCCGATATCAAACCTCATAATTTTCATTGATGTATTATATAATACTGACTTTAATTTCAAGGTTCCAACATATATTTTTACAAAAAAAAGGAGGATATTTGCCACGATGATGATTATTTTAAATGATGAGAAATAGAGTTCTACTTGTTATTCACCAATAGAGTTATTGACATAATTTATTATCATTAACATGATAACCTGGACATAATCATCTTCATGATATTTTCTATGTTTGTTGTGAAATAAGTAAAATTAATTCTTAAATTCTTATCATTATTTTATGTTTGTTGATGTATTGCGAGGATGGATGTGCTTATGTATTGAGCATGCTATTGATATATGAAAAAATCCGACAAAAATTGTATAAGAAAAAAATATAACTGTGCAATTAATCTCAAGTTGGTAATTGAATTAACTAGAATATCCTGCAAATATCTGTGTGATTTAATTAATACAAAATTGTGATTATTTTACAAATATTGTGAACTATTCTAACAATCCCATGGCTATTAATATTATGAAATTCGTAAGCAGATTTCAATTTTTTGTAGTTTATTATTTAAAAAATAATTATATTTTACTTGTTGCGCTGCTTTTACTGACATGCGTTCATATTTAAGTAGAATATTGATTACTTCAAAACTTATACCTAAATTCATCGTTTGAAGAATATTATACAAAATGGGTTAATATTTATAAATAGCTCAAATTATGCACGCATGCATATGGTACACACTGGTACTATGTTGATTATGTATTGCTATACATACGTGAACCTGTAGATTCCATCCTTGAGGCTGTATTCACTGTGTCGCCAAATAGGCAGTATCTTGGCATTTTCAGGCCCCACTACACCAGCGGCACATGGTCCTACAAGAATTAAAAATATTTAAATGAGAATGGGAAATATTTACATGTTCTCACAAAAAAAAAATAAATTAAAATTCATTAAAATAATCAAATTTTGTGATGCTATAATAAAATTGCCTATAAACTTCAAACAATGCATTTAGGTTTAAGATTAAATGGTTTTATTAAGGTTAAATGCTAAAGGTTTTATTTTTATTACCTTTATATTCGTTGACCTTCAGGGTATATTAAGTATAATTTTTTTAAGTTTATTAATTTGTTTAATTTGAATAAAAGTATTTGTGAGGAAGAAATTTTTTTTTTATAACGCTTTTGAGCGCCGGACACTGGAAAGATTTCGTCGCGGCGTTTAAAGATAGGTTTCTACCAGCTACTAAAATCTTATTTTTGTAAAATGGCTGTTAATTAGAGACAACACTATGTTATGGTTTTAATTGGCTGCCATTCTGTGATGTGATATTTTATTACTTGTTTAAAACCGTTCTTTAAAAGAGAGCTTCCCTACATTTTTTTTAATAACCAGATATGCACCACTTGTTTAAGTTTTTTTTTTTTCTCATGCAGCTGGCAAACACTTAGACAGCTTGGTCTTGGATGCGTTAAGGCAAGCGCTGCACAGACGTTACTCACTTTGCATTACACAGGGCGCGTGTAGCTTGAAAATAAGCCACGGACGCGGAGTAACAATGCCTCCGCAACGCTCGACGATCCATTAGGACCGGGAACTACGGTTTAAAGTGGATTCCGAAACACTACAAACATCCATGGCACCGCCGGGACTCGAACCCGAACCTGTGGTACCAAGCGCCAGAGCGCTAGCCACTCGGCCATTCAGGTTCCCACTTGTTTAAGTAAAGGATACATTTTGAAAACAATACGGAAAAGCATTAAAGAATGAGTAACAGAGACCAGGTTTTTCCAGAGGCAGGATTCTTATTGAGAATTGTAGGTTCGATGGAATAGTAAAGAGCACTTTTATTTATTTATTATTTTGACAATGTGGTTCATACAAAAACTCAGTTAACCGATTGATATTGGATAAATACAAGTTTCTAAAGGAAGATTATCACAGAGAACCGAAACTCGAATGAACTGAGTTAAAAATTCCCTTTTTCTCCAAAGCGGATTACACTAAATGTTAAATTTCCCAACTATGCGTAGAATAAATCCAAGTTTTATATTATTCCCATTGTTTTAAGGATGCCTGGTGATTTGATTTGTCTGTCTACGGTCATTTTGTCACACTTTGGTCTAATTAGAGCAGAACCTACAGTTTAACGTGGATTCCGAACCACTAACAAACATCCATGCCACCGCCAAGATTCAAACCTGAAGCATGTTGTACCAAAAGCCAGAGAGCTAGCCAATTGGCCATCAAGCTGCCGAAAGGTCGGTGAAGAAAATTTGGATGAAATTCAATGACAGAGGATGGAGAGCAACTTTCCATTTGCTGGCATTATACGTCTTCAGATTTCAACATTCGGTGAATACACATTTTTTTTTTATTATTCGAGGAGTCTTTTTTTTTTTTTAAAAAGATGAGTTCTAAAATAATGAGTTTATTTTTAATCTTGAATTCGATGAAATAAGACAAAAACGATATGTGGTACTAGAAAAATGAGGCTCCTGATTGGCTGGTGCTTGAATCTTTAGTATCTAGTTTTGCAATCTAAGATCTACTTTTCCTTCTAAAAATATATTTTTCAGTTGCAAACATTTTTAAATATGATTCCACCAGGTACACTTTGAGAAGGCTTGATTATAAGAAGTTATTTAAAGCTAAGCTCTTGAAGACATTCAGTTAAAATCAGCAGCAAATGTTTAACTGATTTGCAATGATAAGGATAAATTACTAATAGCCTATTATAGTGTACCTAATAATTGGTATAATCTCAACCCAATGGAAAGATATTTTTGTTTGCCTATTTACTACCATACATTTTAAAAATCCAATGTTTTGTCTACCAGATCTGATGATTAAAAATAAGCTATCAATAATCTAATAAGCAGAGCTTGAATGGCCGAGTGGCTAGCGCTCTGGCGCTCAATACCACAGGTTTTTGGGTTCGAGTCCCGGCAGTACATGATTGTGAATACGTACTACGCGTCCGTAGTTTATCTTCCAGCTACATGCATCTCCTCGGTAGTGCTAAGAGAGTAACGTCGATGCAGTGTTTGCCTTAAGGCATCAAGACAACTGTCTAAGTGTTTGCCAGCTGTATTAGAACAAAAAATAATTTAATAAGTTGTTATACAAAACAGCATTCTTTTAAATTTACGAATCAAATAAAAAAAGATTTTATCATCATTTTAAATTTTAAATAAAAACTGATTTGTAACTCTAATTAAATTCGATATATTTACAAACTCCCCAGGGTAAATAGACAAATCCTAGATTTAAGATTAGAATCAACAGTTTTTAATTAATCTTCGTTTATTTGTCTATTAAATAAAAACAATTTTTGTGTAAAACAGATTTAATATGTCATAAATGAAACTAAATAATTGCAATTCTCTATAAAAAATTCTAAATAATTACCGCTAAACCTAATTTAGGCTTTTTTTTTAATGATTCAAATTCCTATTACACAATTTCAACAAAACCAATTTAAATATATTTAAATAGTCTAAATGGGTTTTAATATTTAAACAATTATTTAATGAAATTTATTCTCTACTTGATTACTGAGAAATATTAAGAAGCACTTCGGGTGTTGAGAATTAGCAAATGATTTTTCTATCCCAACGTCTCCTGCGAATTTCATTTATTTATCCTGTTTTAATTAAACAAATGAAAGTATAGTGCTTCAAAAAATTAGCTAGCGGTTTTAATTAAAACTCTCGTTTATATTTTGTGCTTAACTTTAACGTCTTTAGTTATTAAATTTAAGTTATTTATTGAAAAGTGTCTAAAATATCAAAGATATTACCAATTTTTAAAGCTTTAAAATTTAAATATTAGTAAGATTTTAAAATGTCCTTAAGTTGATTACAACATGTGATATTAATTTTATATTACCTAAAACTTCTCTAAATATCTAACAAATCAATTATTGCTGTTTATTTAATACTATCGACGATAAAAAAAAAAAAAGCACTTTCGATGGAGTACTTTGAATGCTAGAACTATTTTTAATTAAGTTTATGGGTAAAATAAACATTGATCGCAAAATTTAAGAATTAGGTATTAAAAGCACCTGTTTCTTATCATGAATTTTTTTATCATAAACTGATTTAACACTATTAAGAATCAATTACTCATAGCCTGTTATCGTGTATCTATGTATGCGTAGAACCTCAGTTTAAGGGAAATATTTTTTGGTTGCCTATTTATTGCCGAAATAAAATAATTTTGAGTTGGTCATTTTGCCATTTCCTTCAGTTTGAAACGTCTGATGGCCAATTGCGTAGTGCTCTGGGCTTTGGTATGACAGGCTTCAGGTTCCAATCCTTCTGGTAGCATGGATGTTTTTGAGTGGTTCGGAATCCACGTTAAACTGTAAGTCCCGATCAAATTAGCCTAAAGTGTACACAAGATGATCGTAGAGCGACAAACTAAACCAAACCTACAGTTTGAAAGTTCAACGTTCTATTTACCAGATCTATCTTTAATCAATAAGCTGTTATATAAACAGTTTCTTTTAAAATTACGAATGAAAATAAATATTGTTGAATTATTTGTGACAAATGAAATATAAAACAGATTTGAAACTCTAAACAACAATTCTAATTAAATCCCATTTATTTAAAAACTCCTCAGGGTAAATAAACAAATCTTAGATGCTAGATTAAAATCAACAGTTTTTAATTAATCTCCATTTATTTACCTAATAAATAAAAATAAAATGTATAAAACAGATTACATATGTCTTAACTGAAAACAAATAATTGCAATTCTCTATAAAATATTTTAAAAACCTGTCTATTGAATATAATTACAGCTAAACCTAATTCAGACTATTTTTAAATGCTTTAAATTCCTATTAAACAATTTCAACAAAACCAATTTAAATATATTTTAATCATCTAAATGGGTTTCAATATTTATACGTTTATTTAATGCAATTTATTCTCTGCTTGATTACTGAAAGATATTAAAAAGCACTTCGGTAGTTGAAAATTAGCAACTGATTTTCTATACCAACGTCTCCTGTGAATTTCATTTATTTACCCTGCTTAAAAATTATTAAATAAATGAAAGTAGCATGTAAAAAAAAATTAGCTAGCGGTTTTAATTAAAATTTGCCTCGTGCTATTTTGTGCTTAACTTTAACGTCTTTAGTAATTACATTTAGGTTATTTATTGAGAAGTGTCCTAAAATATCAAAGATATTACCCATTTTTATAGTTTTAAAATTTGAAATATTTTCAGATCTTAAAATGGCTCTTAAGTTAATTCCAACAATTAATGTTCATTTTATATTATTTCAAATTTTCTCTAGATATTTAACGAATTAATTGTTGTTGTTTATTCCACACTGTCAACGTTAAAAATGCTTTAAATGCTTGAAATGTTTTTAGTTAGCTTTATGGATAAAATAAGCATCGATAACAAAAATTTGGATTAACATAAAAAGGACCTTTTTATTATCATGAACTTGGTTTGGTGTTGCTGGACGCGTCTCTCAAAGATCAGTGGGCATATAAAACACATATGTGTACCTGCTATATGTGGGAAGAGTTTTGGTCATTTACCGAAATAAAATGCAATTTTGAGTTGGTCATTTAGCCATTTCCTTCATGAGGGTCCTGATGGCCAATTGCGTAGTGCTCTGTCCTCTATGCCACAGGCTATCGGGTTCGAATCCCTGGTGCATGGATGTTTTTAGTATTTCGGAATACACGTTAAACTGTAAGGATCAAATTAGCCGGTCTGATATGACTATAGAGCGTCACAGACCCCAATCAAACCTTCCTGTCACCCACGTCATTCCCAAGCTGTCTTTAATCAATAAGCTCTTATATACAGTGATGTGGTTTAAAATTACGAATAAAAAGTGCAATGATTGTTTTTATTCTACCCTATCAACGATAAAAAAAAGTACATTCGATTGTATACTATAAATGCTAGAAATTTTTTTTAATTAAGTTTATACGTAAATAAACATTGATCTCAAAAAATTAAGAGTAAGCAAAATTCCACAGTTTTTTTTTTTCGTGTGTGAACTTGATGTTATTCTAAATGAATTACTAGTATAATAGAGATCAGTGGGGCTGTGTCAAATAATTGCAATTCTATACCGCGAAAAACTCATCAATGGAAGATAATTACGACGATTGGGGTCAATGGTTTCAGGAAGATTTTTAAATGTGACAATGATTGCTGTTTATTATACATTTTCAACAATAAAATTTAAATATATTTTCGATTAAGTATTTCAATTGCTAAAATTTTTTAATGCAAAATAAACTCATGTTTGATTACTGAAAATTGCAAAAGCACCATGAAGTACTTAAAATGAGTGAGCTGAAATTTTTCCAGGTCTCCCTGTACAAATTTCGTATGATATGCAAATGATTAAATTTCAAATCCGTAGCGCATGCGTATGCTGAAATTAGCGCCGTCTGAATTAAAATTTGCGGATGGATCGAATAAATAGACGGCTGTAGCGATTACGTGTATGGTTATCGGTGGTTATCTGCTAAAATATAAACGTTAGCTCAATCGTTTAAAATTTAAATATTTTCGACGAAAAATGCGAGATTTGAACAATTACAAAATATTTGAATGGGGAGAACCATCGGCCTTCATTTCTGAAGCTGGATTGTCTTATCGTGCAGTAACCGCTCGTGTGCAGCGTAACATGCGTCACAGTGATGCGTCTTTGGAAGCTTTTAGTGGACGAACGAGTGTCGGATAACTCGGAAATGGATTTACCCGAAATATGACGTCAGCTCGCGATGATAGACACCTGGTCCGCATGGCGCTGACGGACCGTACAGCTTCTTCTAGGCAATTGGCAGCACAGTGGTCAATAGCTATGGGTGTTTCATTGTGTGCTTCATCAATTCGTAGACGTCTGCTACAGCGTGGACTGCGCGCAAGGACTCCTTTGTACAGGATCCCTCTCACGCTAAACCATCGCCGCCCGCGGCTACTGTAATGGGCCGCTCAGCGTCAGAGACTAGCGTGCTGATTGGCTGCATGTCGTGTTTCTGACGAATCCGCTTTAATTTGTGGTACCATGATGACCGCATTCGTGTCTATAAATGCTACGCTATGCCGGTGAACGCCACCTTCGAAGTGCATTATCGAACGCCACAGTGGACGAACACCCGGAGTTATGGTCTGGGGTGCCATAGCATATCATGGACGATCTCACTTGCTGAGAATTGTGGGCAACCTGAACAGCAACCGGTACAATCAATGAACTTCTACAGCCGCAAGCTGATCACTTCCTTCAAAGTTTGACAGGCTCTGTATTTCAACAGGACAATGCCCGCCCTCATATAGCTAGGACTGTTCAATCCTTCTTTGCAACGCGGCAAAAAAGGTACAGCTTCTTCCTTGGCCTGCGTGTTCCCCGGATATGTCGCCGATTGAACATGTGTTGGACTTCGTTGGTCGGCGTCTCGCTCGTGATCCTCGTGTGTTGTTGTGCAACACGAACTTTGGGTGCGCATACAAACAATATGGAATGCTCTTCCTCAGGCAGACATTCAAAATTTGTTTGACTCCATGCCATGTCGTGTAGCAGCACTTATTGCGGCGTGGTGGCTACACGAAAAATACTGATTCCGATCTCTTGTTATTGTTTGTTTGCTTTGAACATTTAATCATTTATTTGCACCACTACCACTCAACTGTGTATTAAATTTCATTCAATTATGACGAATCCCTTCATGGTGTTGCAATTTTCACAAACATGAGTTTTATAAATTGATCGGAAAGTTAAGAATAAACATTGAAAGCTTATTTTTTTTATTGTTATTTGATGTTACCTGAATAAACCTAGAGTCTCACAGATGATCAGTGGGTCCACATTATACCATTATGTAAAACACGAAAATGTCATCAATGGAAGGGATGATGCAGAGGTCTGTTTCTTCAGGAAGAAATTTTAGGGCAACTGACTCGCAGTTTTCAAACGTAAATAAGAAAACTGTAATTGACAAATTTACTTTGGTATTAATTTTCCCTTGAACTTGCTGTCAATGATCATCATTTTGAAAGGTAGTAGTGTCAGCAACGACTGGGAAGGGAGGGGAAGGGATCAACATGAATCCTCATATACTCCAGCTGCGCAAGTAACCGTTACGTCACTATTCCGATATATGCATAGATTTGCAGGTGTTTGTTGCTCTACCGCCATTTTCTGCAAATTACGTGTTAATTAGACCGAGATCTACAATTTAAATTGGAGTCGAGCCACTAACAAGCATACAGGCCACCTCCAGGATTCGAAGCTGAAGCCTGTTGTACCAAAAACCTGGACCTGAATGGCCGAGTGGCTGCGCTCGGTACCACATGTTTCGGGTTCAAGTCCCGGCGGTACCGTGGATGTTCGTAGTGGTTCGGAATCCATTTTAAACTGTAGGTCCCAGTCTGTTAAGCCCTTGTGCGCAGTAGATGTCCGTAGAGCGACAAGCCAAACTCGAGCGCAGAAGATGACCGTAGAGCGACAAACCAAACCAAACTCGTGCGCAGAAGATGACCGTAGAGCGACAAACCAAACCAAAAAGCCAGAGCACTCTCCAATTGGCCATCAGGTTACCTAACATTGTAATTGATTTCCATTATATCTCCCTAACTCTCTTGAGTATTGTTCAGTAACTATTTGACTTATTTTGTGAATAGTTAATCTGCAATTTAAATATTCATAAGAATAAGTTACAACATGTATAAAAATGCACAAATAAAAGATTAACTTTCCAACAGAAATAAGATATTTAAATTTATTGCCCATATTAACATTTATGGCAGTAAGCACAGGTGTTGAATGGCATTTAAAGAATTCAAGCATAAACACTCTACATATTTAAATATCCTAAACTAATTGAAACCTTAATAATTTTAACTAATAAGAATCAATGGACAATTTTAATTAAAAATATATATATATATTACGCTACTATTTTACAGAATCCCTACACACCGAAGCGTTGATAGTTAAACTAGACGCATCATTTTTAAAAACTTTCTAAGTGATTAATTTTATTGTACTTGTAATTAGCTGTAAACAACCTTTCTATTGGTTATCTACAACTTGTCTAGACATTAACAATTTTATGTTATTGAAACAGTTCAAAATTGTAACAATGTTAAAAAATCATGAAACTGTTAATTAAGATTAATTGGTGAAATAACAAAGCTCTATATTTAACAGGACAGAGACATCTATGTGTCAACCTATGAACATTTCAGCCCAATGTTCATAGGATGACACATAGATGTCTCTTACTAGTAAATCCATATAAGGTTTTGATAGCCCTAACCTTCAAAAGACACGTGCATACATTTGACAGCTGTTGCACTATTAGTATGTGAGTTATAGCATTTTTAGTGAAAAAACTTTTGTTAGTTTGAAAAAAATGGATAAAAAGGAATTTCGTGTGTTAATAAAGCTAATACTATTGAAGCCAAGGCTTGGCTTGATAAATATTATCAAGACTTTGCACCAGGAAAATCAACCGTAGAAAAGTGGTTTGCTAAATTTAAACGAGTGAGTTAAATTTAGCAAACGAGTGAGTTAAAATGAGCATCGAGGGCGATGCACGCAGTGGACGCCCTCGGAAATATTTAGAACAGTGGTGGCCAACCCAAATGATCTTGCGGGCTACTTTGGAAAGCATATTAACCCCGCGGATCGCATATAAAATTATATATCTCTTTATTAAATTTGGACTCATTATAGACATTTTTTGGAGAGAAAAATTGAAACATAATCAGTTATTCTTATTATGCTTACCATTATTCTTGCATGTAAATATAGACAATATAATAATAATGATACTAAACGCACATTGTAAAAGAAATATATAACATTAAAAATGAAACATAAAAAATATATAAATGTAAATGAAATAAAATAAATGAAATCATTAAAAAATATTCATTTTATTAGTGCGATATTCGTTTCTCCATTCTTTCACTTAGCTTTTACAAATCGATCTCAATTTTTGATATTTGCACTTCGTAATTGATGTTTATAATTTAATTATTCTGCGAACTCGTAAATAAAACATGAAGTATCTGTCCTATATTCACAAGAAAATTATTTTAAAATCAAAATTAATTTTTTTCTCAAAATTTCTCTTGAATAGAGGGATACACACATAATAGTTACTTTAATACCTTGTTTTTCACTACTTTGGCCGTTATAAAATAAATATATTTTGAAAAAGGCGTGATAAATCTCACGGTCCGCAAATATGTTAAAGGCAGGCCGCGGGTTGGCCACCTCTGGTCTAGCAATTAGATTTGAGTTACATAATTTAAAATTAGTTTTAAAATCAAAACTTTTCAAAGTTTCTGAAAAGAAACGCATAATTATCTCGTTTCTTTGAAACCGAAAACCCTCTAAAGTGATGAAAAAATGAGTTTTGGAAATAAAAGAATGAATAATTCATTATTTTTCACATTTTGCTAGAATTTATGGAACTGGGTCACCGAAAATGTAATGCCATAAAATAAAGTAGCATGAGTTGACCCAAGTTAATAGTTGAGGTGACTAAAAATGCTGGATCCTATTAATAATGCTGACGATTACATAGCAGCACATTGGCTGTGATTTAAACTTTTCAAAAATTGCAGGAGGACAAATATGTTAAAAAATTATTTTAACCAATTTAATTTTTTTTTTAAAATTCATTGTCCATGTCTCCTTTACATTAGTATACATAGTTGATAAATGACACTTAAAGAATTCAAGTATAAACAAAGAACACTACTAAATATTTAAATATCGCCAAACTAATAAAAACTTTAATAATACTCACTGATAAAATTCAAATAGACAATTTTAATTAAAAAAAAAATATGTAATGCATGGCACTATTCTTCTATAGATTATTTAATCACCAAAGCTTTGATTGTCTGAACTAGACATATCATTTTTAAAAATATTCTCATTGATTAAGTTTTATAGTATTTGTAATTAACTGTGAATAGCATTTGTACAACTTGATAAAGTCTAGACATTAACACTTTTATGTTATTGAAACATTGCTAACAATGCTATAAAAATCATGAAACTTAATTAAGGTTAATTGGTGAAATAACAAATTATGTTGATCAATTAGTCCTCCAAGAACGCGTAGGATATATTTTTAGAAATTCATGGATATTTGTTAGTGGTTTGGAGTCCATTTTAAACCGTAGGTCCCGGTCTAATATAATCGTACAGCTTTGCGGAGGTAGTCAGCGTTCGTAGCTTATCTTCAAGCTACACGCACCCCCTGGGTGAGTGCAAAGGGAGTAACGTCTGTGAATCCAAGACAACTGTCTAAGTGTTTGCCAGCTGCATTAGAAAGGAAAAAAAAATAAACGACCATGTTTTTTAATATTTTTTTGTTAGTTGATTCTTTAAAAAATATACCTTTAAAAAAATATCTTCCAGCATGTAAAAAGAAAGCTCTTAAATTAGGATAAATTACATGGGTTAAATTATGGAACTGGGTCACCGAAAAATGTAATGGCATAAAATAAAGTAGCATGAGCTGACCCAAGTTAATAGTTGAGGTGAATAAAAAAATGCTGGATCCTATGAATAATGCTGACGATTACATAGCAGCACATTGGCTGTGATTTAAACTTTTCAAAAATTGCACGTGAAAAAAGATGACAAAAATGTTTTAACCATAACTTTACATCATATATTCATGTACCATTCAGGGAATAACAGATAAGAAACATACTGAAATATGATGCATAGAGTAAACATTTACTTATTTAATTTGTTAAGGTACAATAGTCTATTAAAAACCTGGGCATTTCTTATGAAATTATATTTTATGAGAGTGAATATTTTGAGGATATTATAATTTCAGGGAAAAATAAATATAATCTTAGCTTTAAAATTTAATTTAAGTTACTAATATACGTTTTTATAATTTCAAGACTGTATGTAAACAAATTTAATCTGAAAATATATTAAAACTTATTTTCGTACGATCTGTTTGGTGGGAATTTTATACAGTATGTGAACAATTTGTTTATTTAAGGACATAATATATTTAAAAACTAGCGTTATACTAAAATATTTTGTGTCTGAGTCCTCTTTACACAACTTAAAAACAAGTTTGAGAGTTTAATAAAGGATGTCTTGAAAAATAAAATTTTAAAGTAGATTGGAATTAAAACACACATAAGTTTATATAATAAAATTATTTAATTTTTTTTTTTTTAATTAAGGAAATTTTATTAAATTAAGAAAACATGCTATTTCTAAAAAATCAGTATAATAATTATTACTATAAATTAGTACTAAAATTTTTATACATGATTAAAATTTTGGTTTGTTGCTACAAATGTGAAATACAGAAGGATAGTTTTTAAAGTAATACTTAAAAAGTACTAGAATAGAAGTAGTAATTTTTAATAGAATAAAGTGGTAATTTTTAAGTAGCACTTAAAAATGTACAATGACGTAAAGTAATGTAATGTAATATTCAGTTTCCTTCTAATATTAAGGTATTAAGATTTAACCTGTAAGATTTTTAGAAACACTTAATTCTAAATCTTCTTGTCAGAATCTCGCCATCAAAAGAAAGTACCCGCCTTGCAAAACATTTTCTGGTATGTCTTCTTTATTTAAAGTTTATAATCCAAATCTAAATCTCAGCATATTTCAGCACTCATCCTCCAGTCCAGGCATGGAGAGAGATGGAAACAGTGATTTTAGCTAACTTATGCACAAAATTGCTTAAAGAATTGCATAGAAGTTCAGATCCAGTTCTATTAAAATGAGATTTATTATTGTCTTTACTGTTGAATGTCACTTTTAATAACTTAATTAATCCCCTTTGCCATCTATCTAATACTGTGGATAGCAGCAGTTTTCATTTAAGGTGGACTCTGATTTGGATTGAGATGCCTTTGAAATAATTTTGAAATTCAATGCATTTCATTAACTGTATGTGTAAAAGTTAGAATTTGTAAATGCATGGACAAATTAAATTGCATGCTTTACAGGGTTTCAGCATTTTCCATTTT
>BPLR01005366.1:0-22026 GCA_021605095.1 Caerostris extrusa | reverse complement strand
AAATGAAATAATAATTGGAACGGTTTAAACAAATATTCTGGAAAAATTCTTTCTTTTATGTATCTTTAATACAAATATTTAATGTGTTTTAATAATGTTTAATGTTTTTATATCACAATGTATAATTTCCAAAATTAATTATTCAAAAACCCATAAAAATTGTTATTTCGGTTTTACAATTTATTTTTGTTAAATGTTAAAACGCTATAAAATAATTTTATTTAACATTGTCTTCTATTCAAAAATAATTGCTAATGTTGGACCAAATAACATCAACAATTAACCAAACTTCAAATCACTCGTCCTGTATACAGATATTTTTATTCACAGTAAAAAGTAAGTTTATTTGATTTGATTTAAAATTACACATTTAAAAATTTTATTTATTTAATTTTTAAACGAATGATTGCAATTTCATAATGCTAATTTATTCAAATTTCCGAAAAAATTATAGAAAGATCAGAATCATTGCAATACATTGGATAGAATAAAGTAACATCTGCCAGAGAGGCAGACTGCCTTAGCCCACCATGGTAGTGTTGCGCCAATGATGAAGAAGAAGAGTAAAACTAACCTAATATAGGTAAAAAAAAAAAAAAAAAAGCTGAATCCTAATATAACATGTACATTAGTAGAGCTTCTGTTGTGTAACATCATTGGATATTGACCGAAAAAAAAAAGCGTTTTAAAAGCGACGACACTTTCTGCAAGTAGAAATTGCGTGTGGAGTGAAGTTTCGAGATAGCTATGTTTTACATATCAATACTCAACATCGTTTTGAAGAATTTACGAAAAAGAAAGAATTAAATGAATAAACGCACAAATGTCTCAACCTTATGTAGCAAAGATGGTTGAACGTGAGCCCTTCTTTTTATTTCTCTACACTTTATATTTGAAGGGTTATGTAGCCAGTTAGAAAGAGTGGAGTGGAACATCGATGTGCCTCATGTAAGGAGGACTTCTTTAGGGATAACTTTCCCGTAAGTGTCGTATGGGAGAAAATCGGGAATCATCACCAGGCAGCCTGACTGTCGATGTGAGATGCTTTTGCACATTGCCTCAATCACTATCAGAAGTCTCTCCGTTTATGAAAGGTGACTACGTGCTTTTTCTTTTCTCCACTTCTCCCACTTCACCCAAGTATCTTGGGTTTACGTCTCTCCCTCTTGCCAGCAAAAATCATGGGAGGAATATAGTTGGGGCTCATGTGACCATGAAAACGTTGAAGGCAGGACTTTTTAGGGTTTACGGCCCCTCATATATACACTGAGTGACAAAAGTCATGGGATACCTCGCAATATCGTGTCGGCCCTCCTTTCGCCCGGCGAAGTTCAGCAACTCGACGTGGCATGGACTCAACAAGTCGTTGGAAGTCTTCTGCGGGAATATTGAGCCATGCTGTCTCGATGGGCGTCCCATAATTGGCAAAAGCGTTGATGGTGCAGGATTTTGGGCACGAACAGACCTCTCGATGATGTCCCATAAATGCTCGATGGGATTCATGTCGGGCGATCTAGGTGGCCAGATCATTCGTTGGAATTGTCCAGAATGTTCTTCAAACCAATCGCGAACAGTTGTGGGCCCGGTGACATGGCGCATTGTCATCCATAAAAATCCATCGTTGTTTGGGGTACATGCAAGTCCGCGAATGGCTGCAAGTGATCTCAAGTAGCTGAACATAAGCATTTACAGTCAATGTTTTCGGTCCAGTCGCACCAGAGGACAGAGGACCACTGCGCTGTCCATGGTGGGATGTTATGCCTGAAATTTCATACTCTCGGCTTTTACTCTTAGCACGGTGGATGCTGGGAATGTTGAATTCCCTAACGATTTCAAGAAATGGCATGACCCACATGCGTCTAGTTCAACTAACATTCCGCGTTCAAAAGTCTGTTAATTCCCGTCGTGCGGTCATCATCACGTCGAAACCTCTTCACGCGAATAACGAACAGAAATGAAAGCACTGCGCGTTATACTGTTCTACGCGATGCTACTGGCATCTGAAAATTTACATATTTAGCTATCCCATGACTTTTTGTCACCTTCAGTGTATATCATATGTAGAAAAGCTGGACAGCAACTAACACCTGAACAACCTGGCCTTCGATACAACATGTTTTACATCTCTTTCTTGTCTCCTCGTTTCAAAAAACTTCCGCTACAGGATTTTGACCTCAGCCCTCGTGCTTGCTAACAGTGCACATTGCCATTAGAAAGATTTCGGGCGTGTAGGTCCTTCTGCGATTCATAATTCATTCTTGACGATTTCTAATCGGTTTAAGCATGAACAGCTGAAGAAGACGGCGATCTTTAAGATCCCAAGTAGATGAGCACTATCTGCAGCTAACTGCAACAAGGCACAGAACCACAGCACTTTAGATCTCCTCTTGTAGCAGCCACTTGCAGGCTAGCATTCCACATCAACTGCTTCCATAAGAGTTCATGAAGGAGTGTTGCATGTAGGACATCAGGAATGTGCGTATCACTGTCTTGGACCTGAAGGAGCATTTTTGGGATGTCTCAGACCCTTGCATCGATAGGATTTGCTATCAACACTCAGTTAATAAATGCTGTCACTTTGAGCATGGGACATCGCTATCGTGCTTGATCAGAAATGATCAGGCTCTTAAACAGAGATACTATGTTTGTTGTCTATTTTGTGTACTTTCTAGAAAGAAAATTGTTTTCCTTCTGTTGTAAGGTATGCTACGTTTCTAGAAACCTCGACACAGAAGGGATCATTTCTGAAAGAGAGAGGGAAAGGTTATTCCTCTCATCTCCCCACTGAGAATAAAAATAAAAATAAAAATGAAAAGAAAGGACGCAGGGGGACATTTAAACGAATTTGAAAAATAAACGCAGACGCAGAAGTAGATTTCAAACTGAGAATTGAAACTCGTGACCGATGTCTTTTAATTATAAAATTTTAACAAGACAATGACCGTCATAAAGCAGAATTACAGAATTTATAATATTTTTTTAAAAGAGACGCGAAAGATAATTATATGGTGAATAATGAAATGAATCCTTTTCATCCTTGGTATCATAAAAATAAATCAATTCAGATAAAACTATTTAAATTAAAACAAAAATATTAAAAAAATCCACGAGATCATATAATTTTTTTACTTTTGAGAAAAATACCAAACTGTATGTCTCCTCAGAATGCTATTAGAAGTTTAACTCATAAATCCTTTCCACCACAAATGCTCTTTTGATGTGGCGATAAACACAACAACAAAAGAACATCACAGCTGAGAAGCAAGAATGATTACCATTAAAAAATATTAAATCGTGAACATTCTGTTTTGAACTTTGTATAAATATTACGTTCAAAGAATCGTAAATCCAACTTATTCGATCTGATGAGGTAGGAATCTAAAAAGGAATCCACCTCATCCAGATGGAAATAAACAATACAAAAGCGGAACGGTAAAAATGAATCTTAATGGATGTAACGCGCTTTCTTAAAACCTTCTTCATGCTTGATTTATGAACGGCACGGTCACGGGTAAAGAAAATTTCTCGTGGGCCGCTTTGATGAAAGCAGAGATCTCGATGGAAGTCAGCAAAAAAAGTTCTGGAGTTGGGCATTGAGTTGTTCGACACGCCCCCAACCCGGAAAGTAGCCCCTTCCTGGTCAGCGCTAATATGAAACTGTCGGCAGGAATTTCAAGAGTTTGGCCATCCCTTACCATCCCGGTGTCCCAGCTAACTTTGTTGTGGATGGAGTCAGCACGTTTCGCTTAGTTTTCTTCACTTCAGTTCTTTCTGCCCCCCCTTCTTTTTTTTCTTACATCGTCTGTTTGGTTCGTCAGGCACGGTGTCTTCCTTCATTTATTTATTTATTTTTTTCTTCTTCTTGTTTGTGTGGCGGGAACTTAGGGTAATTTTCTGGGCTGAGGGTAGAGGTGGAAAAAAAAATTTTGTTCTTTTTTCATTTCACTTGTTTATTTATTTATTTTTATTTATTTTTGCTGGTAGTCTTTTGATTCGCAGTTGGTTTTTGTTCGTCCTGATCTTTCGAAGTCGATTGAATTGTGTACAGAAAATAAATAAATAAATAAACAGCCAAGCGTCTATTTTACCTTTGTTTAGAGTTTAGAGGTCCTAATGAGTACAAAGTGAAGAAGAGTTTGGTCTTAGAGAAAGCGTACGGACAAAATAAAGAATAGAATTTATAATTTGAATCTAGTTAATCTACGAGTAGAAAAATATAATACGTAATATATATATATATACGTAATATATATATATATACGTAATATATATATTAACTTTCATTTAACCACAATATTATTTTGTAGATAACGATATTTTAATTTATACAATAGTGGGGGATTGTATGAAATTTGTTGTAAAATTTCCATATACTATATATGCTGAAGCCCCGGTGTCGCAAATCAAAAAAGTGAAAGCCGCAAAAAGATGGTGCCGCAAAGGGAGAAATAAAAAATATTGAGGGCAAAAAGTGAGATTTAAACGGTAGCAGCGACCTAATGGCCAATTGACTAGCGCTCCGGACTTTGATACCACAGACTTCAGGTTCGAA
Organism: Caerostris extrusa; assembly: GCA_021605095.1. Taxonomy (NCBI): domain Eukaryota; kingdom Metazoa; phylum Arthropoda; class Arachnida; order Araneae; family Araneidae; genus Caerostris; species Caerostris extrusa. The sequence continues at coordinate 17,474 of BPLR01005366.1, read as the reverse complement.
TCCTGGCGATAGCACAGATGTTTGTTCGTGGGTTCGAAATCCACATTAAATTATAGGTCCCAGTCTAATTAGCTTAAAGTGTGCAAAAAGTGGCAGAGAAACAAACCCCACCAATAAACGGTAGTCACGGAAGGAGAAAGTGGTAGGATAAGAATGTTGAAATGACGTGTCTGAGAGGTCATATAAGAGTTCACATTATTACTATTATTATTTTTAAATACATTATAAATATGTTATCAATCAACATGTTTTATCGATAAGCTTTTAAATTTGAGTTGTATTTAGTGTATCGAACCTTACATTTTCATATTGAAGTTTGATATTTTGCTCGAGTCCGATTTCTACAAAGGACACGTAGTTTAATATATATATATATAATATTTTTACAATATATTTCAATGTATAAATGCTTAATATGTACGATACTATACATAAGTCGATATATCAAGGAATTTTCTAATAGCTTTTGTTGTAGTGAATAATGCTGTGTCGGCAACATGGGACTGACACCTCATGAGTACTCTACTCATGAATGGAGGAAAAGGGGGAGAGCTTCTGTTGTGATGGAGCACCTGGGTAGAAGTCTGACTTGGCTCAGAGTCCTACGAACCCTTGAGAAGATTATCCGGAAAACAGGTGTTACGCTGGGAATTTGGTTATACGCTGTGAACAAGCTGAAAATTCACGCGTACAAAGTGAAATTTGTGTAGAAATTGTGAGAAATCAATATAAAGAGGTTATTGGTTAGAGGAGTTAAACCAAATGCGATTGGTTTACTGAAGCATTATTGAAGCAAAAACATTGATGTCACGTAGTCTTTAAGTGAGTAATTAACATATATTTTTGTAAAAGTATTGTGTGCGCAAAATAGTTTTCTGAAACACCAATTGTTGAATATTTAAAAATATTCAACAATTGAAACTATGATTCTCAAAATGTGTTAAACCTTTAAAGTGTACAAAAGCATTGCTGTTCAGCAAAGGATGGAAAAACGGTCACCGCTTTTGAGAATTCACTAAGGATTTCGATAGATTTTATTGGACAAGGAAAAGTGAACATAATTGCCTCTAGACATAACAAATGTTACAAGCCACATTCTCCCTTTCCTGATATCTGGAAGAAGAAAAGGAAACTAAAAGCAATCCAGAGTTAGGTGACCATAAGAAACGTTGTCTGGTTAAGAATGGATTCTCCCATTTATGGATTCTGATTGATGATTCATTTCTAAGAAAGTATACATCTTTATATTAAATTTTTGTGATCGTTTTGATCTGCCGTGAGGGAAGAGACATTGAAGAAAAAAAAAAATCTAGTTATTCATTTTTTAATTAAAAAAATCACGCATTAACAAAGTAGTAGATATCGTACATGTATCACCATTCTTTACCTATCTGCTTGAGTCCCTTCATGCATCGTTCACCCATCGATTGTGTGGAAGAAGAGGCATTCAAAATGAATTTAAACAGAGCAGTGCAATAGGCGAGAAAGGTTTCATCGGAAAGGTTTTAGTTACAGTAAAATAATTTTAATGCTTAATAATTGAAATTTTAGAATACATAATAAAGAAAAATTAGACGGAGAAAATTCTACACTAACTATTAAATTTTTTTTTTTTTTCTATCAAAATTTCTTTTTGAGCCGCGTATGTTTGACTAGCCCCTTTAATAAGGAATCGATTCGTCCGTTTCCAACTATAAAACAAATGTTTACTTTTCTACACAAATTGAAATAATGGATCTGGTACTCACACAACACTCAGGATGAACGTGTCATGCACCGTTCTCCTCAGCACGTGATTGGTCGCCTGGCACGTGTAGGTGCTCGTGTCGTCAGCGGAAGTGACGTTGAAGCGAACTCTATTTCTGGTGGCTTTACCTCCATGAGTAGAATCCACTACCCCTTCATGGAATCCGGGAATGGACTCGCCATCTTTCCACCACAGCACCGTGGCCTCGATGACTGCTGGCCGTCTCACACGTCAGAGTGACCTGAAAGAAAAACAACAACTGATATTGAGGATGATGCCCATTACGTCAGAATCATCAAGGAAGAAGGGATGCCATTGCCTTAAACGAGGTTGGACTTATTGGTTATATAGAAATTTGGATCAATCAGCCCAACCTGTGAGATGCATACATTCCATCTCCCCTTTTGAGCCTAACGGAAAAATTTTCAGGGCAACAGATCTGTCACGACAATTCTTGATCTATCTCTAACCAAAATCTTACAGTCTGGAAATTCAGCGTCATTCAAAAGCCATTGATTTTATTTCCATAATTATAGGTTAAAATGAAAAGCAAGCAGGTTGAGAAATATAGTCAAAAATTTACTTTTGTCAATGTTGGTTGCAAGTGTGTTCATCTCAGGGGAAAAATATGACATGATTTAATCACTGAAGGTAAAAATACAGTTCTGACATTGGGTGACCCCAACTTGTCTACGAATATGGATGCCAAGACTACTCACCCTCAAGAACTGAATTCGATTATGAGCCTCGATGCGTGAATATCTCATTCATGAATCTTGATTCATGGCCAATTCATTTATAAACCATGCATCGTATATTCGATATATGGTCAACTCGCTCACAAATTCCAATGTAATTTGTAGTCGATACATACTGATGCATATGTATCGACTAGACTATGTCTATGTCTATGTCTGTCTCCACCAATCTTTGTTCCTCTCTATATAGACAACTCTTTCATGTAACTTGATGCATGGAGAACTTGTTCATGACTGAGTTATGACAACTTGTTCATGACTGAGTTATGACAACTCGTTCATGACTGAGTTATGATAACTCGTTCATGAATCTCTATGCAAATTTTATTTGATGTTTCTTGATGCATAACCTACATCATGCTACTCGGTGCGTATCTCATTCATGTGGCTTGATGCCTTTTACTCGATGCATAGCCAATCTGCTTATGAACCAACGCTCATTCATGCACTCTGATGCATAAGCAATTCGTTCATGAACGTCGATACAAGGCCAACTCTTCTTTTTAAGGCTCATGATAGATGGAGAACTTGTTTATGAACTTCGATACACGGCAACTGTTATCGATTATATGTTATACACTATTAAAACAGGCAAAGATCAGGCAGATTTAACATTATGGTGGGTGCTACACGAGTAGAAGGGGCTGCTACATTACACAAATATTTTGCCATCTAAATATTTAACGCACATCCAGAGGAATGCATATGGGGATTCTGCTGTAGTAAATTTAAATTTCTGTAATGAAATTCACCAACTGTAAATTTAAATTTCTTTTTAATGAATTCGTACTCATATAATAGATGAATGAAATGAATCACGAGGTTTGCATTATTTTAATTGGTAAAGCTCAGAAAAAATTTGAGAAAAATGAAGATTAGAAAACGATAAATCATATATATAAAACATAAATGCTGACATAGAAATTTAACACCAAAGAAGCAAAGTTAAATGAAGTAACAGAAGATTTGTTGGAGTCTAAAACATTGCTTAATTTATGACTCAAAACCTGCTGCTTAAATTAGAAATAATCTTAAAACTGAATTTAACAAATCAAGAATTTACAGCTCGCCTAAATCAGGATTTTATTGTTCGTAAACACGAAAAATAATCATTCTTTTCATATCCCTTTCCTAATTTTCTGGGAAAAAAGGAAGAAAAAAATATATAAAACTCATTCCTAAACCTTTGTTAGAAGGGAACTATTGTAAAAATCCAAAAACCTTAAACCTTTGTTAAAATATAAAATACAAAAAAAAAAAAAAAAAAAAATCAGTTCAAATCGTTTTGTTAAAAGGAAATTATTCTTTATTGTAAAAATAAACCGGATGCATTAGAATTAGAAGCATATTCTTTAATTTTTTGTTTCACTCCAGTTTCTCTCTCCTCACTGAACATTTGTGAAAGAAATTGTTTTCCGCGGCCTTAATTGCCTTTCACGATATCAAGCCCTCTCGAGATAAAGCAATAAAGAGCGTCAAGTACTCCTTCTCGAGTGGTACTTGTCCTCTGTTCCAGGGAAAAGTTGAAAAAAAAATTATTTACTTATTTTTTATTTATTATTATTGACTTATCTTTTCCTGTAGCGTTTCGAACGCATTGTTTTGCGATATTATCTGCAGGAATGCAACAGAATGGACCGTCGGACGCCATTAAATGTACCGAAAGATTTTTCTACGCGGGCACACTCAAGGACCTATTAAGTTGAGAGAAACTTAACTGTATTATTGACTGAAGAATGCTTTCGTTCATTTGCTTATTTGGCGTAATTATTTACTTATTAATTGTAGTAGAGTTGCTTTTCATTGGCTCAACGGGACTGAGGAAAAAATATATAGATATAACTGAGAGAACAATGGATTTTTTTTTGGTTTTGGATAATTCGGTAGTTAAAATAATAATTATTGAAGAAAATACAATTTCATTTCACAATAAAGATGGATTAAATATGGTATTTCAGGATGGACAGAATGAGGATAATGTTTTATTGAATGAGTGGGTTCGTCAATAACATTCATAAAAAAATTATTTACTCATTAAATAATTTGAAAAGGATGTATTTTAATATATGTGTATTTGCAATGAGGAATAGATGAATGAATTGAATCACGAGGTCGACATTTTTGATCGGTAAAACAGAAATAAGAGCAGAAAATTGGGAGGAAAATGAAACTCAGAAACTCAAACAACATAAAAGTTGAAATTGAAATTTAAGCATAGATAAATGAAGTACCACAAGATTCCTATGAGACTAAAACATTGCTTAATGTATGACTTAAGATCTGATGCTTAAATTACAAATAATTTTAAAACTGAATTAAAAAATAAGAATTCACAGTTCGCCTAAATCGGAGTATTAATGTTCATATTAGAATAATGAGCTCGAAAAATATTCATTCTTTTCATATCCGAATCCTAATTGTCTGGAAAGAAATATAATACTCAAGCTTAAACCTTTGTTAGAAGGGAACTATTGTAAAAATACAAAACCCAATCCTAAACTTTTTTTTTAAAATACAAAATACAAAAAAACAGTTCAAATCTTTTGTTAAAAGGAAAATATTATGTATTGTAAAAATAAACCGGATGCATTAGTATTAGAAACATATTCATTAATTTATTTTTCACTCCAGTTTCTATCACTGACTGAATATTTGTGAAGAAAGAAACTATTTTCCGCGGCCTTAATTGCCTTTCGCTATATCAAGCCCTCTCGAGATAAAGCAATAAAGAGTGTTTGAGTACTCCTTCTCGAGTGGTACTTGGTCCTCCGTTCGAGGGAAAAATTGAAAAATAAAATAAAAAATTATTTACTTATTTTTTACTTATTATTATTTACTTATCTTTTCCTGTAGCTCTTCGAACACATTGTTTTGCGATATTATCTGCAGGAATGCAACAGAATGGACCGTCGGACGCTATTAAATGGAACGAAAGATTTCGCTACGCGGGCACCTTTCGTTCATCGCTGTTTTGGTGCAATTATTTACTTATTAATTGTAATAGTTGCTTTTCATTGGTTCAAACACGACTGAGGGGGAAAAAATATGGATTTCATTTGGAAAACAATTAATTTTTCTTTTATTTTTGGATAATTTGGTTGTTAAAATAATAATTTTTATATTCATTTAACTATGCTTTTTGGTGTTATTGAATGAGTGGGGTTCGTCAATGACATTCATAAAAACATTATTTACTCATTAAAATATTTAAAAGATGTATTTTAATATTTTTTTGTATTTGTACTGAGGAATAGATCAATGAATTAAATCACCAGGTCGACATTATTTTGACGGGTAAAGCACAGATAAGACCAAAAAATTGTGTGGAAAATGGAACTTAGAAACTCAAACAACATAAATGCTGCAATTAAAATTTAACACCAAAAAAGCATAGTTAAATGAGTATGAAACATTATTTAATTTATGATTCAAAACCTGATGCTTAAATTGCAAATAATCTTAAAACTGAATTAAAAGAAATCAAGAATTCACAGATCACCTAAGACAGTGTATTATTGTTCATAATAGAATAATGAACATTAAAAGAATCATTGTTTTCATATCCATATCCCTAGTTGTCCGGCAAAAAAAGAAAAAAAACAGTATAAAATACAAAACTGAACCCTAAACCTTTGTTAAAAGGAAACTATTGTAAAATACAAAACCCAATCCTAACCATTTGTTAAAATACATAATACTAAAAATCAGTTCAAATCGTTTGTTGAAAGGAAAATATTATGTATTGTAAAAACAAAATCGGATGCATTAGTATTAGAAAGATATTCTTTAATTATTTTTTTCCATCCAGTTTCTCTCTCCTGACTGAATATTTGTGAAGAAAGAAATTATTTTCTGCTACCTTAATTGCCTTTCGCGATATCAAGTCCCTCTCGAGATAAAGCAATAAAGAGCGTCAAGTACTCCTTCTCGAGTGGTACTTGGTCATCTGTTCGAGGGCGAAAAGTTGAAAAAAATTAAATTATTTATTTATTATTATTTACTCATCTTTTCCTGTAGCGCTTCGAACACATTGTTTCGCCATAATATCTGCAGGAATGCAACAGAATGGACCGTCGGACGCCATTAAATGGACCAGAAGATTTCGCTACGCGGGCACGTTCGAGGACCTGTTAAGTTGGGGGAAACTTAACTGTATTGTTAACTGAAGAATGCTTTCGTTCATTTGCTTTTTTTGGCGCAATTATTTACTTATTAACTGAAATAGAGTTGATTTTCATTGGCAGAAATATGACTGAGGGAAAAGAATATGGATCTTACTTAGAGGACAATGGATTTTTTTATGTTTTTAGATAATTTGGTAGTTAAAATAATAATTAATAAAGAAAAAACATTTTACTTTCACAATAAAGATGGATTAAATATTTTATTTCAGGATTAACAAGAATGTGGATAATGTTTTATTGAATGAGTGGGTTGGTCAATGACATTCATAAATTATTTACCCATTAAATTATTTGAAAAGATATGTTTTAATATTTGCGTATTTGTAATGAGGAATAGATGAAGGAATTAAATCACCAGGTCGACATTATTTTGACTGGTAAAGCACAAATAAGAGCAGAAAAATTTTGAGGAAATTGAAACTTAGAAACTCAAACAAAATAAATGCTGAAATTGAAATTTAACACCAAAAAAAAAAAAAAAGTTAAATGAAATAACACATGATATGTATGAGTATAAAACACTACTTAATTTATGGCTTAAAATTTGATAATTAAATTATAAATTATCTTAAGATTGAATAAAAAAAAAAAAAAAACACAGCAATTTTTACAATTCCCCTAAGTCAGGGTTTTTTTTGTTCTAATGCAGCTGGCAAATACTTAGACAGTTGTCTTTGCGTTAAGGCAAGCGCTGCACCGACGTTACCCACTTAGCACTACCCTGGAGGTGCTTGTAGCTTGAAGATAAGCTACGGAAGCAAAGTAACAATGCCTGCACAATGCTCTACGATCATGTTAGACCAGGAACTACGGTTTAAAGTGGATTGCTAACTATTACAAAAATCCATGGCACGACTGTGATTCCAACCCGAACCCCGCATTCAGGCCCACAGGGTATTATTGTTCGTAATAGAATAATAAACACGAAAAATAATCATTCTTTTCATATCCATATCCTTTTTGTCTGGAAAAAAAAAAAAACAGTATAAAACACAAAACTCAATCCTAAGCTTTCGTTAAAAGGAAACTATTGTAAAAACACAAAATCCAATCTTAAACTTTTGTTAAAATACAAAAATCAGTTCAAATCGTTTGTTAAAAGGAAAATATTATGTATTGTAAAAAAAAAACCGGATGCATTCGTATCAGAAACATATTCTTTAAATTTTTTTTCACTCCAGTTTTCCTCTCCTGACTGAATATTTGTGCAGAAAGAAACTATTTTCCGCTACCTTAATTGTCTCTCGCGATATCAAGCCCTCTCGAGATAAAGCAATAAAGAGCGTCGAGTACTCCTTCTCGACTGCTACTTGTCCACCGTTCTAGGTAAAAAATTGAAAAAAATTAAATTATTTACTTATTTTTTATATATTATTATTTACTTATCTTTTCCTGTAGCGCTTCAAACACATTGTTTTGCGATATTATCTGCAGGAATGCAACAGAATGGACCTTCGGACGCTATTAAATGAACCGAAAGACTTCGCTACGCGCGCACGTTCGAGGATCTATTAAGTTGCGGGGAAACTTAACTGTATTATTAATTGAAGAATGCTTTCGTTCATCGCTTTTTTGGCGCATTTATTTACTTATTAATTGTAGTAGAGTTGCTTTTCGTTGGCTTAAACATAACTAAGGAAAAATATACATAGATCTCACTGAGAAGACAACGGATTTTTTTTTTGTTTTTGGATAATTTGGTAGATAAAACAAGGAAAATAAAAAATAAAAAATTAATGTCAATTCCTACTTTTTTTCATTCTATTGCAGAATGTCCCTTATAAATAATTTTCATTCATTTTTTAAGTTTATCTGGCGCCATCTATTTGTAGATACATGCATATTAAATCTAAAAAAAAAAAATTAATTAATTAAATTTAATTACTGAGTTAATATCTGAAAAAAAACTGTATTAACATCTAGTGTCATCCACTACAAGTGCAAAAAAATGTATTTCAACATTTGTAATGAAAAGTATTTTATGAACGATTGAATATTTGAACAAGATATATATAGGGAGAGTGGGGAGCTAATAGAAGGAATTGAATAATAATTAATAAAGAAAGTACACTTTCATTTCATAATAAGGACAGATTAAAAATGTTATTTCAGAATGAACGAGATGTGCATAATGTTTCATTGAATGAGTGGATTGGTAAATGACATTCATAAAAGTTATTTTCTCATTAAATAATTTGAAAAGATGTGTTTTATTATTTGTGGTTTTGTAATGAGGAATAGATGAAGGAATTGTGCAATCATTAATAGATGAATGAATTGAATCACGTGATCGACATTATTTTTACAGGTAAATCCCAAATAAGAGTCAAAAATGGTGAGGAAAATGAAACTTAGAAATTCAAACAACATATATGCTGAAATTGAAATTTAACATCCCCCCAAAAATTAAATGAAATAACACAAGATTTGTATGAAGTATAAAACATTGCTTAATTTATGATTCGAAACCACATGCTTAAATTACAAATAATCTTAAAACTGAATGAAAAAAAGAAAATCAAGAATTCACAGTTCACCTAAGACAGGGTATCATTATACGTAATAGAATAATGAACACGAAAAATAACCATTCTTTTCATATCCATACCTTTTTTGTCTGGAAAAAAACAATATAAAATATAAAACTCAATCCTGAACATGTGTTAAAAGGGAACTATTGTAAAAATACAATGCCCAATCTTTGCAATACAAAATACAAAAAATCAGTTCAAATCGTTTGTTAAAAGGAAAATACTATCTATTGTAAAAAATAAACCGGATGCATCAGTATCAGAGACATATTCTTTAATTATTTTCTTCATTCCAGTTTCTCTCTCTCCTGACTGAATATTTGTGAAGAAAGAAACAATTTTCCGCTACCTTAATTGCCTTTCGCGATATCAAGTCCTCTCGAGATAAAGCAATAAAGAGCGTCGAGTACTCCTTCTCGAGTGGTACTTGGTCCTCTGTTCGAGGAAAAGTTGAAAAAAAAATTAAATTATTTACTTATTTTTTATTTGTTATTATTTACTTATCTTTTTTCTGAATTGCTTCAAACACATTGTTTTGCGATATTATCTGCAGGAATGCAGCAGAATGGACCGTCGGACGCTATTAAATGGACCGAAAGACTTCGCTACGCGGGCAAGTTCAAGGACCTATTAAGTTGGGGGGAAACTTAACTGTATTGTTAACTGAAGAATGCTTTCGTTCATCGATTTTTTTGGCGCAGTTATTTACTTATTAATTGTAAGAGAGTTGCTTTTCGTTGACTCAACACGACTGAGAAAAAAATATATATGGATCTCATTGAGAGGACATTGGCAGCAGGGCAGCAGCTATCTTTTGTTTTTGGTTAATTTGGTAGTTAAAATAATAATTAATAAAGAAATTATAGTTTCATTTCACAATAAAGATGGATTAAGTATGCTATTTCAGGATGAACAGAATGAGGATAATGTTTTATTGAATGAGTGGATTGGTCAATGACATTCATAAAAAAAATTATTTACTCATTAAATTATTTGAAAGGATGTATTTTAATATTTGTGTATTTGTAATGAGGAATAGATGAATGAATTGAATCATGGGGTCGACATTATTTTGACCGGTAAAGCCGAAATAGGAACGGAAAATTGTGGGGAAAATGAAACTTAGAAACTCAAACAACAAAAAAGCTGAAATTGAAATTTAACAATAAAAAAAAAGAAAAACAAAGTTAAATGAAGTAACACAAAAATTTGTATGAGTCTAAAACATTGATTATTTTATGCTTTGAAACCTGATTAAATTGCAAATAATCTTCAGACTGAATTAAAAAACAACAACAATTCACAGTTCGCCTAAATCGAGGTATTATTGTTCGTAATAGAATAATGAGCATGAAAAATAATCATTCTTTTCATATCCGTATCCTAATTGTATGCAAAAATATAAAACTCAAACCTTTTTTGAAAGGATACAATTGTAAAAATACAAAATCCAATCGTAAACTTTTGTTAAATTACAAAATACAAAAAACAGATGAAATCGTTTGCTAAATGGAAAATATACATATTGTAAAAAATAAACCGGATGCATTAGTATCAGAAACCTATTCTTTAATTACTTTTTCACTCCATTTTCTATCCTGACTGAATATTTGTGAACGAAACTATTTTCAGCGGCCTTAATTGCCTTTCGCGATATGAAGTCCACTCCAGAAAAGCAATAGCCTCAAGTACTCCTTCTGGAGTGATGCTTGTCCTCTGTTCGAGGGAAAAGTTGGAAAAAAATGATTTACTTATTTTTTATATATTATTATTTACTCATCTTTTCCTGTAGCGCTTCAAACACATTGTTTTGCGATATTATCTGCAGGAATGCAACAGAATGGACCGTCGGACGCTATTAAACGGGCCGAAAGATTTCGCTACGCGTTCAAGGACCTATTAAGTTGGGGTGGGAGGGGGGGTGGACTTAACTGTATTATTAACTGAAGAATGCTTTCCTTCATCGCTTTTTTGACGAAATTATTAATTTATGAATTCTAATAGAGTTGCTTTTTTCATGGGCTCAACACGACTGAGAAAAAATATATATGGATCTCATTGAGAGGACATTGGCAGTAGGACAGCAGCTATCTTTTGTTTTTGGATAATTTGGTAGTTAAAATAATAATCAATAAAGAAAACACTTTCGTTTCATAATAAAGATGGATTAAATATGTTATTTCAGGATGAACTGAATGAGGATAATGTTTTATTGAATGAGTGGATTGGTCAATGACATTCATAAAAAATTATGTATTCATTAAATTACTTGAAAGATGTGATTTAATTTTTGTATATTTGTAATGAAAAAGGGGAAAAACAACAACTTTTCTTCCTTGTATTCATTTGGGTATTAATTCATCCTTCTTGAAAGTGAAATATTTATTTAAGAAAATGCCTTAAATCATTCATTAAAGATCTCACCTCGTCTTTCCTATTTCAATTTTGTAACAAGTTAATTCCTTCTTTCATTAATTTATTTTAAGACACATATTCTGTTGTTTCTTATCCCACTTGGTCAGCCTTTGGTCATCCCCCTTGGTCTGGGTCTTTTTTATCTCACTTGACAACAGCCAGACCAAATCCACGAATCTATGTGTCCTAAACAGAACAGTCATGATAAAGGGTATAAAACGCAGCTTCTTTTCGTTCTTGAACTTGCGACACAAAGACATGGAGCACCCAAATGGAGAAAATTGACTTTACCCCATCCGGTCATACCCCGACACTGGGTACCCATTTTAGTAGCCGTTTTCGACATGCATGGACTATAATGGTGAAATTCTAACCCCGACTCACATGGGGACACATATTCTTTCTTTTTATATTCTCCTCAATATCGGACGTAAAACTGTAAGTCCCGGTCTAATCAGTCTGAATACAAAACACAAAACACAGTGTACACAAAATAACCGTAGAGAGGCAAACCAAACCTCAATATATTGTGGTCTGCTGGTCAATTGGCTCTAACCTTTGGTGTCACAAATTCGAATCCTGGCTGTGGAATGGATATTTGTTAGTAGTTTGGAAACCATGTTAAAAGTAATTATAATTTTAATAATTCTGTAAGGTCTAATTAGCCCAAAGTATGCAAAAAATAACCCCAGATCGACAAACCAAACCCCAATATATTGGTTAGAAAATTCTTCCGCGTTTCACCATTGCAAAAACTGAAATTACCTTCTTGCCATTTCAAAAAATAAGATTGCGATTTTAAACTGGACAGCGGCCTGGTGAAGAGTTAGGAAAGGGGTTCGAAACCTGACTATTGGAGTGGAACAGAAAACTCCCATGTCTCTGACGAGAATGAGAAAAATAAACCCTTTCTTCGTGTTCGTGGAAGAAATTACCAGAGGCCATCCCTAGGGATCTTCGTTCAGAATTGTTCACCTTGGTAACGCTGAATTTGCTGTTTTACTGTTGAATAATTTAAATAATAATTCAATAACAAAATTTTATGCATAAATTTTATTCTTTCACTTAAAGTTATTGTTTTTCGAAACATTCTGTATAGAAATCAAAGTAATTGACTTGATTTAACTAGATGTTTTACAATGTATGCTCGCTGATGCTGCTTTATCACAATTTGCCCAAATGCTATTAAATACTAGAGATAAAAAGAAGTTGATAAAAGTGACAATTAAAAGTCAAAGTAATGTCTGTTACAACATGAAAATTTCTCCTTTTTGCACATTGCGATTACATACATAACTTTTAAGTATTTGTTAGATTGAAAAGTGAGTTCACATTGTTTCTCTCTGTTAAATAAAAAAAAATTCACTGGCGAAATTTTTCAAAAGTGGAATCATGTCATCAAGTAATCAGGCATTAAATCGTTTCCATGTCATCAAGTAATCAGGAATTAAATCGCTTTCATATCATCAAGTCAATCCAATGGAAAGGTTTTACGACGCAAATTTTCAAATTGGATGTGCATGTTATGACTGTGTTATTCAAGCTAACGCGAGATAAGCGAGCGAATCAAATTTCGTTTAATAAAAATTGAGACACTTTCAATGACAGACAATTGAAGAGCTTTAAAGTTGTCTGTGAAGGACTTTTGAGTGACGATTCATTACATCTTCACTGAAGCACTTGAATAAACAAAAATCAAGGAGTTGGCAGCGGAAGTGAGTAAACAGTATAAATACATTAGTACATTATAAAAAAATTAAAAATATTATATATGTAGATGACCTTTATTGAACAATTTAAAAAAAATACGATGTTACCTCTATTAGGTGTTTAATAAGTTTAACTCGCCCTATTCGTGACTCAGTGGCAACGTGCGCTGCCGGTGAGCAATAGGCTGAAGTCCACTTCGCTGGCTGTTTCGCTGCAAACATAGTTTCAAAAAACGAGGAGGCTCGATGATGTTTGTGATGTTCAGCATCAAGTTTCGTTTAATACCTGGTGGTTTTTTAGTTCGTTTAATAATCGGTTCGTTTGGTACCTGGTGGGTTATTTTTCTGGCTGGTTTCTCCCATACGATACATAAATGTGGGATAGTTCCCTCTAAAAGTGCCCTTCTTTTCAGCCACACTGAGCCAAATCAGACTTCTACCTAAGTCTGCTCCACCTATGAGTAGATTACTCAAATATGAGTAGATATTCATGGGTTGTCCGTCCCCTCACTGCAAGACACTGAGGATTAGACACACATAAGTTCAGCTGAAAATACTGTCTGGTTGCTTTTTCATCGTCACCTTTATTTTAGTCAATGGAAATAACAACAGATGTGAACGAAAAGAGAATTCCATTTGTGAAATTAGCATTTTTGCTTGAATGAATGAAAAAAAGATTGGATAATATAGAAGAAATAGAAGGATATCAAATGCCGCGGGCGGTGTGACTAGACGGTAGACAAGTAGTAGATTCAAAGTTACCCAGAGGTGCAATAAGGAGTGTGCCATCTTTTGTACTCATTTTCATCCGAATTTAAGTGTCATTTAGTGAATATTCTTGTTATTTGTCTTGCTTTTCTTTATTAAGGGATATTGTTTTGTTATTTGTATTTGTTTCTATTATTAATATTAATTTTTTTTTGTTTAGTAAGGAAAATTAATTTTTAGTTTTTCCCTTTCTTTCTCGATGTGCTTTAAAAGGAGTTATGCTATTTTTGAATCGATGATTATTATATTTATATTTGCTTTTATTTATATTTCGTATTTGTTTCGATTATTAATTGTTAATTTTTATGAAAATTTAATTTCTGTTTAAATAATTTAGACTATTTACGTATTTCAAAGGAATTATGTTGATTTTATTTAGTAATGAATTTTGTATTTGTTTTTATTTATTTATGAGAACTGTGTTTGTTTTTAATTATGTGTGTTCCAATTAATAATAGTTAATTGTTTAATTTGTGAAAATAAAAATTAATATCCATTTTTCTTTTTCTTGTATAAAATATTTATATGCTTCGAAGGAATTATGGAAAGAATTATTATTTTATTTTTAATTAGCGTTTTATGTGTTGTTTATATTAGTTTCGATTATTATTAGTTATTTTTTATTGCTGATTTTTATTTATTTCCGCTTCTCACAATCATTTATGGAGTTTTCTGTGTTTTAAAGAAGTTATGTTGTAAATATACAAATAAAGAAAATTAATTATTTCTGAGAAATCTAAAACTATATCTTGTTTAAACATTTATAATTTCATTAATAATTTCTTTAAACATTTATAATTTCTTAATGAACATTAAATTAAAAAAATCAACTATTCAAATTAACTATTTAATATTCATTTGCATAATTTTTTTTCTTTAAAGAGAAAAAGTAACAGAGAAAAAATATATTTCAGATTTTTTTTCGTTATCAGAAGTATAGGAAAAATCCTTCAATCTTATTGACTTTTTTAATTAACGGTTAGTGAATTCATTAATAAACTTCCTTTTTTTCTCTCCTATTTCTTAACGAAAGTTATATTTTGAAAAAAAAAATTCGCGTCAAGTTTTCATGAAAAATCGTTTTTAAATGGTTAAAGAAAATACTGAGAGTAAATAGAAATCTTTTATTAAATGAAATGAAATTAATTTTGGAACAAATAAAACATAGTTCTAAAACTTTAATGTAAAAATATTAATAATGGATTTAAATAAAAGACTCTTTTGTCGAGTGAAACGAATCAGCATCAACATAAAATGATTACAGCATCCTAAATTTCATATTAAATTAACTAGAATATTTAAATTTAAAATAATTATTTTATTGTTTTCTATGTTCGATTTAAAATGGTAGGTAAAAAATTAATTTTCTTCTTCTTCTTTTTAATTAGTTTTTGACAAACGATTCCTTTTAAAAAAAATAAAACTAAGCAAACATGATTGTCTTCGGTAAATGATATAGTGATTTATAGCAGATTCAGCCTTAACTAGGATGCTACACTGTCCGACAGTACACAAACGAGAGGAAGAGAAGCGTAGGATACATTTTTACTGACAGCCAGTCTAAGGAAGAGGTTTGGTTTGGTTTGTCTCTCTACTGTCATGTTGTGTTTTTATATTTGTATTCGTCTAATAATTTTCAGTTTTCGTTGTTTCAGCTTAATCTCGCTTCTGATCTAGAACCCATCTCCCCCCTTTTTTTGAATGTGAGTCATTTCAGGGTTTTGAATTGCGAATGTTTGGAGGTTTCTGATGCGATTTGATTGTGTTCTTATGAAGCTCATGATATTTGACATGTAACTCATACTGTGGTGGCTTTTGTTGTGCAAAATTGTTAATTCTAGGTTTAAGATTTCTTATCATCCCATTCACTTTGGTATCGATATATTGTGTTCCTTACAGAGAAACACACACACCGCATATATATTTTTTCTTTTCTAATGCAGCTGGCCGAACACTTGGGCAAAAACGATAGCCCAGATGCCAAGGCAGAGGTGCTGCACAGACGTACTCACTTTGCATTACCCGGGGGGCGCGTATAACTTAAGTAAGCCACGGACGCGGGTAACACTGCCCCCGCAACGCTCTACGATCCTATTGGAGCGGGGACTACATACTAGAGTAGATTCCGGACCATGGCACCGCCGGGACCAAACCAGGAAACCTGGTACTGAGCGCAGAGCGCTAGCCACTCGGCCATTCAGGCCCACACACACACACACACACACACACACACACACACACACACACACACACACACACTATATATATATATATATATATATTAAATGTTATAATAATTTAATTTGTTTATGCAATAACTTTATTTAATTTGTTTTGGTATTTTGCAATTGAAAATTTTCACTACTTTAAGAAACTAATGAATGTATTACGGCTATTGATGATTGATGAGCACCATTGAGCCTATTTGTGTGCTGTGCTTGGCTCCAAAGCTATACTGGTGGCCTGATGGCCAATTTGCTATATATATATATATATATATATACACATATGTACATGCATCTCAGCTGGCCACTACTGATCACATAGATTATGGAATAAGCAATTTTTTTCCTATTTTGAGGGAACAAACGTGAGGGTTATTTTATAATTTCCATTCCACTTAGTTTTCATGTTCAAACAAATGGGCCATCACATTTTTTTCACATCTCATTAAAAAAATTTCATCTTTGTGATCATCATCTTTCGTCATGTGAGGATTTATCTAATGTTGATTATTATTGGTAGTAATAGTTCTACCAAATACTTGTTGGATAGATAAACATTCGATTATCGATTAAGAATGTATTATCTGCTAGGATTGTTAGTCACATAAACGAGACAGTGCAATTTTGAAAGGAAAAAGTTGTATAGTTATCAGGGGAATTTTTCCATACAACTTTTATATTTATTACTATGTAATTTAAAATTGTGATGATTAAGTGTTAAAATGATTTGCATTGGGATTAAAATCCCTCCAGAAATTACCTTTCTCCCTATAAAACTCCACTTTGTTTGAATCTTTCACGGCCCTACCGCTTGCCAAATGTTCCGCTCAACAACTAGACGGACAGTAGTTTACAATTTTAGTGCATGCATGTCACTCTTTCGTTTTGAGTGACTCGAGTTAAATGGCCGCGGGAGGAATCGGAGGCAGAATGTCTAGTTCTCTGCCACTCGGCGTCTGATTTTTAGGGTTCGAGTCACGGCGGTGCCATGGATGCTTTTGTAGTGGTTGGGAATCCACTTTGGGCCGTAGGTCCTGATCTAACACTGTTGATCGTAGAGCATCATGGAGTAAAGTAAGACTTCTGCCAAAATTTGATTCATCCAAACAGAAGCTGCCCGTTTTCTACGGGTGTTCT
>BPLR01005365.1:0-119031 GCA_021605095.1 Caerostris extrusa | reverse complement strand
CATGAGTAGATTACTCATGGGTTGTCCGTCCCGCACTGCAAGAACACTGAGGATTAGTCACAACAAACAAAACAAAAATATAAACCGCATTTTTAAAAATCAGGAATAACGTTTTTGAAAAGGCATTGTCTAACTAGTAGGCGTTGTAGCGGTATAATTAAATATATTTCCCCTCTTCAACTTATTGACTTGATAATAAGTTCATTCAAATTATTAATTTCCACGTTAAAATTCTTCCAGTTTGACACACTTAATTACAACTCCTTTCGATTAAAACTTTAAAATGCTTAAAATTAAATACTAACAAGTCATGAATGACACAAAAGCTTTATTTTTACTATATTGACAAAAAATATAGTAGTTCCAGTATTTAATGAAAACAATTAATCAGCATGGAACTCAGGAATACGTCAAATCTTTCATAATGCCATTAACCCTTTCACTACTGTATTAGGAGGATGAAAGATTTTGCCAATAACCTTCCAGGCTAAATTAAGTTTTAATAATTCCATTAAATCTGCCGGCGGAAGTCAGTACCAAGAAAATTTATTAAGGGCGTTTGTTAATGGAATAACCTTTTGCGTCCTTAATTTTGATGAACGGAACAGTTCAGCCTTTCATTTTACTCACTGAATATCATTAAATTGAAATATCTGAAAAGATGCTTTTAATGGGCGTTTATTACCATTTCCCAAACTTCTGCGAATTTCATGATGGCAATGGAATTTTATACCAACAAAACTTTGCATTTAGGGATATTTTGTAAAACGAAGCTTAATAATTAGTTTCAAATTGTTTAATGCCCATTACTAATCAAACGTTACAATGTAACTCAATAATTTGTTATCCTATCAAGTGCTTGTAGACCAGGACTGCTATGACTGCAGCCAATTGTGAAAATTAAATTTCCTTAATTTAATTAGACTTTTTTTGCATTCCTTATATTTACTTCTTTTTAATTTTAATTGCAATAAAAATACATAAAAATAATGAAATCAACCATGCATTTTTTATTTTATTTAGACATCATGCATATTTTATTTTATTTAAACATGAATTTTTTATTTTATTTAAAATCATGCATTCTTTTTATTTTATTTAAACGCCATGCATTTTTTATATTTAGACATCATACATTTTTTATTTATTTAAACATCATGCATTTTTATTTTATTTAAACATCATGCCTTTTTTTAATTTTTTTATTTAAACGTCATGCATGTTTTATTTTATTTAAACATCATACAATCAATTTTTATTTTATAAATACATAAATTAAGTACTTAATTGAGATTTATTATTTTTAAATTGTAACATTTCAATTCTTTAAATTTTTTTAAAAAATAAACGCATGCAATATTTCAAAATTGTACCACAAAACTGAGGAAATATAATTTTATTACCCAAGTTAACTAATTAAATTTTAATATATTTACTAAAATGTGATACTATTAACATTTTATTTATTCTTTTCTATAAAAATAAAGCATAATAAAAACAATCAAAAATACTCAAAAAATTATATCATTGAATGCTATATTGAAATGTTTTACAGTGTCAAAAAGTTCTTATAAATAGCTTTCATAATTTTAGTACATAAAAGCGAAAATTTGAAGTCTTTCATGAAGTTTATTTCTATTGAATATATGCATAATTATTTTATTTATATTAAATAAATATTTTTTGTAAATTTAAAATTTTATCATGCTTTTAGTAGTATTATTACATTTCTAAATTAAACATTTCCTTAATTTAGCCGCAATTTGAAAAAGTCAGTTAAAAAAATGCAAAAATAAACTTTATAAAAATATTAACATATAAAAGGATAAATAAAGAAACTATGAAAAACACAAATTGGCGTTTAGACAATTTTCCAAGATAAGTTTTGTAAAAAATGAAAACAATTGCTATTATAAAATTATTATTAGCTGCTTTCTAAATCAGGTTCCCAAAAATTAACTAGACAGAAAAACCAATGTCAAAAATAATTACGGTAATTACTCAAATTATATAAATAAATAAACCAAACGATTTGATGTGGTTTTGTGCGTTAATTATTTTTAAATTTGGCAATGTAAAATAAATCTCCTTGTTATTAAAAAAAAATTCTTAGCAAAAGCAAGCAATTAATGAGAAAGCTTTTTCGCAAACGATTTTAAAAATAAAAATGCAAGCGATAAATAAAAAGAATAAAAATTTTTTTCTCGACATTTGTCATTAACGAAAATAAAGATAATAAAAACGATTTGTTATTATTATTATTATTATTTTATTTTTTTTAAAAAAATTATTTGTGTATATAAAAAATAAATGAATAAATAAGTAAAGATGAGGTAAAACAGTAGAATTTTCGATTGATGAAATTCGAAAAAAAATATTCGAGAAAATTTTAGCTCTCCATAATTTTCTTTTACATAATTATTATTTTTTTAGAATGGGATTTCTATTTTTGCAAAACAGAAAATAAATATTAATGATACTTTTGATTTTCTTTAAACTTTTTTTTTTTTTAAATGGCAATACTCTTCTAATCCTTTGCTCTCAAAGGCGCCCTTTTTATGTGAGCATCCGATTTTTTTTTTTTTTTTTAATTTAAAATTTTCAATCAACGAAACGCTATTGTTTTTATGACATTTGCGTTATTTTGGAAATTTGTATACTGCTCATACAAATAAAAAGTCCTGTAACTTAGATAATATATTTTTGTTTAGAAATAAAAAAAGGAATCATAATTTTCAAATATCATGCAGTGCATTTCTGCTTTCTTTATGGAGAAAAAATTTCATAGGCGTTAATGATACCAAAATTTATAGATTCAATACCTATTGAAGAATACTGTTTCCAACTCAATTATAAAGACCATTATTGAGGGAAAAACATAAAAAAACTTTTGATTTTACCCGCTGTGAAGATTTCCACATATGTGTTTTTAAGAAATAGTATATAGAGCCAGCATATCTTCTGGCCAAGATACCATTTTTTTAAATTGAAGAGTTCGTTTATTGAAATATAAAGACTGCCATAGCACTATTATCATCGAAGATTTGGACCTCATTCATTTATTGTACGAAACAACAAAAACTCATCAGAAAAAGTAGAGAAAAACTTCAAACCCTTTTAATCGCGGAAATCAAACATGGAAACTTTTATGCAGGAATATCAATGAAAATGGGATGAGAAATGTAAAAATTGTTTCTTTTGGAATGGATTCTCAGATGCAAGCAATACCAGTTGATAATATTAGAACAACAACTGACCATTTACTTAATGATAAGGTTACCAATTCTATATTTAAAAATACTTTTTGTTTTTAATGTTTTATCTCTGAATCTGTATATATCTTATAGCCCTATATAGTGAAGAAAACGGCCAAACTGCAAAATAGGGGCCGTTCGGATTGGCAATTTTTTTTGTGATGCCAACTTAGAGATAAGTCTCCAAAGAGGTAATATGAGTTTCTTGCACTTTTTGTGATTCACTTCTCTTAAATTCTCAACCTGTTACTTGGCGGATATTGGCAAAAAGAATTTTTGACGCCAAATCCCAACGACCCCTATTCTGCTATTTTACGAAAAACAAAAAACTATATTTTATGGAAAATATTTGAATCGAATATGACATAAAAGTGCATTATTTTCTACTGAATAGACATTTCAAAATTTAACTAAATGTAAAACTCAGAAAATCGTCCATTGTCAAAATTGTAGAAGAAATGTTGTGGAAACTAAAGTTATTTGTGATGTCAACGATTAATCAATCAAATAACTCATACCATCTATATATGTCTTTTAGTTCAATTAGCCTGGCATTTTCGATATTGAATAATAATTCATAAGATCATATATTCATAAGATGTTCTGTGGGGAATTAGGTGATAAGTTTAATTTTCGAGAATTAAACTAACAAGTATACAATTAAAAAATAAATAAATAAATTACTTAATCTCAATATTAAATCACATGAAAAAGGTTTAATTTATAATTCTCTCTGTGAAAATATAGAATATTTACTATAAATTAATATAGAAAAATAAGCATTATATATCTTGTAGCGTCCTCAAGTACTTTTTATTTGTACACACAGAAATATATCAAATCTGGCAACAATGTTTCATTTGTAACAAAGCAAAGTTCATTTCAAAACAATAAGCTTGACTATTACTTCTTATAACAATGTAAATATTGTTATAAAACAGTGATTGTTATAAACAACGTTTGTTGATTCTTCACATTTGGTTCGTGGCCATTGAAACGAACTGTGAATTTTTGCGATTGCGATTTTGATATTATTATTTCTACCAAAAAAAAGCAGGACTTTTGCAATATTTCTGACGGATCGAGCGAGGAGTTTTGATGACCTCAGAAAGTTTGTTCATAACTTGGCTTTCTTCATGTTGTGCGTGAAGGTTATTATGGATTGTTTGATGTTGGAATTTTTGGTGTCGCTGTAATGTTGATCGTTGGAATTGTAATCAATAAAGTACCGAATTACGATTGGAATAACCTCTTAATGATTTGGAAGTGTATGATGTTGACCTCAAAGAAATGTTTTCCAACTATGAAATTTATTTTCGTGATATTTGATTTTAAAATCTTTGCGCATCTAATCTAAAAGCTAAGCAATCGATTTGTGACTATGAAAATGAAAATACTGGATTGTGTCTAGGGAGTCACAAAACTTGATTTTAGATGCCATAATTGACTGTTGGAGAAGTTATGTAGCATTAAAACGATTTGTAGCCGGTCTGATTATATTTATGCTAGTAGAGACCTTTTTAATGGCTGTTTGTTTATCTGAAGTATTTGGAACTGTAGCTACGATGATGTTTACAAGATTGGTTATTACAAAAGAAGTGAACTATGCATGGGACAAACTTTTCCTGATTTTAAAAACTATTTCGAAAATTTGTACGAAACTGTGGAAGTTAAGGAAGTATTTTATTGGAATGGCTATATTTACAGTAATAGAATGTCTTTTGTTACCATTATATGCTTCCGGTTTCGTTGGTATAATAACTATGATAGTAATTATTTATATTTTCTTGAGGAAAGTCAAAGAACTGGTCGTTATTCGGAAAGGAATTTTTAATTTTGAGATTGACCTTGGAGATTTTCAAAACATTTTGGGAATTCAAGAGATTTTTTTATTGGGGTGATTATATTTACAGAAATAGAGTTCCTTTTCATCGTTTTATATGCCTCCAAAATTTGTTGCCATTATAAGTATGATATTGATTATTCGATTTTTCTCGCCGAGAATAAAAGAAAATTTCTTTTGGAATTTATTCTATTACATTTTAAAATGGATTTCAAAGCATTGTTTAAAACCGTGGCTGACAAAGAAATTTAGATTAGGACTTGTTATATTTATCATTATCGACTTCATTTTCATGATAATATATAAATATGGATTCTTCGGAATCCTAATGATGATATTAATTATTGGATTGTTCAAGACAAGGATTAAAGACCTGGATTCTATCTGTAACATGTTTTATTTGATTTTAAAAGGAGGTCTTCAAATTTGCTACAGGATTCTAATGTTCAAACCACTTGAAAATGAGACTAATTATATTCCTTTGTGCGAAAGTTTTTTAACGACTTTTTGCAGTTCGAATTAATGTAGCATAGATTATCATATATTGCCTAAGTCACACATAGATTATCATATGTATATAATTGGTAATTTCTTTGAAATATTCTCCAATTCCAATGGCAAATTAAAACAGGAAACATGATTCAGTTTTAGATAATAAAAAAATTAATTTTAGAAAAATATTTCAAACAATTTTTTTCTACTTTATTGCATATTAAAAACAGATCATTTGTTAATAATACACTCATGTCCATAAATTAAGGATAATAAAGTTCAGGCAAAGAAAGAGACAGAAGCAAAACAAATTTGACTTATTTGTAAAGTCTATTTATTAAACAAAAGGTGAAGAGCAAAAAAAGATGCTATATGTTTGACATAATTAATAAAAATTGCGATTTTTACTCCCTGGAGCAAATTTCAAAAAGAACCTATTTACAAAAAACAGTATAACATGGTTAGTATGATGGTTAATATGGAGTATGTCTCCCGGACGATGCAATACAGGCCCTACAACGCCTAGGCATGCTGAGTATCAAATAATCAATCTGATCTTGGGGAATATTACAACACTCATCAAGCAATACCCTCCGAAGTTCCGGTTGACAGGTGGGAGGGGGTTAACGGGCTGCAATTCGTCGGCCAAACATATCCCACACATGCTCTATTGGATTCAAGTCCGGTGAGTATGCTGGCCAATCCATACGGTGATGTCCTCCAATTGAAGGCATTCGTCTACAATGTTTGCAGGGTGAGGACGGGCGTTGTCATCCATAAACAGAAATTCAGCACCCATGGCGCCCCGAAACAAACGTACATGTTGTTCCAGAATGACATACCGATAGATGTGGCTGTCATCGTTACACTCTGAACATGCAGGTCAGTTCTGGAACCAAGAATAATTCCTCCCCAAACGAGCCATCCTGCACCACCGTAACGGTGTCGTTCAATGGTGTTCTCTTGGTGGTAACGAGTACCTGCCACTCTCCATATGAAAGTCCGGCGAGAATCAGACTGCAAACTAAACCTGGACTCGTCGGAAAACATCACACCAGACCACTGTTGCGGTGTCCACAATGCATGCTCTCTACTCCAGGTTAATCGCAGGCGAATGCAAGTGGAACACATCTGACAGGTCTACGAGCATATAGAACCAATGTGCCCTAAGCGTCTGTATACGGTCTGCCTTGAAACTGTCGTACCGGTAGCTGAAGAGAGCTGACGAGACAGGTCTGATGCTGTGCTCCGTATGTTTCTTTTGGCAGTAACTGCTAAATACCGGTCCTCATTGGCGTTGTAACTCGGGGCGACCTGTGGTGTAACATCTACTCACATTACCATCATCTTGGAATCGTTCCCAAAGCCTGGAGATGACACTCTGGGCGATTCCGAGTTCCTCGGATACTTCCAGCTGGGTACATCCACATTCCAGTCGTCCGATAATTCTACCACGTAAAAATCATCCAAATGCTTCCTTTGTGCCATAACTATGCGGTTATTGCACTGAAAGGCTTTTAAAGCACTTGTGAACAATTTTACTTCTTTTGCCACCATTCCTTATATACCCTCTCTTACATTCTCGTCATTGTGACGTACTATCCTCGCCATCTGGTGGTTTCCTGTAATTTGCATATTCTTCTTCAAGATGTGTGTGATAATTCTACAGGTGAAAATTTTATTTTAGAGTTCAATTTCTGTGTGATTCTGAATTATCCTTAATTGATGGACATGAGTGTATATTAGCTTCGATATAGGATCCCCCTTTTTTCAATTTTATCCTTCCATTATTTATTATCAAAAATATGTTTCATTTTTAAATTACGTTAAACAAAGCAGATGTCGCTGTTGTTAAATAGTACATAAAAATACCTAAACCTGTTTAGATCAATACATAATTGTGAACAGGTATTTTTAGGGGCTGAAAATAAAAAAAGAATGGAAGAAAGAAAATCGACTCTACTATTGAATTAGTACTACAAAAACTAATCAAATTCTAAAACGCTTGTTCAACTATTGTAATATAACGCATCGAATTCTTTATTTATATTTTTGTTAAATAACATTATTTATGTAAATAAAAGAACTATATAAATGTTGCATAATTTCTGATGAATATTTATTTATGTGGCTTGCATCTCTATGTATCCAGTAACTCATTAGTTAACTTGTATCGATAAATAATTATTTTTATTTCCTTTTAGCGGATGTTTTTCACACAGTTATTGAGAAAGCGGAAGAAAAGCCACAGCAAATTTATGTAACTGATCAAACTATGTAACTCTTATAAAATTCCATCAATGATGAGTTCATATATTTTCTTTAAAAATAGCGTTGCACTGCAAATTAATAATTTTCATTTCAAATTCTGGGGCAAGGGTCTCTATGTCAGCGTTAAAAAGATTTTAAATATATTGCAGTCGTTTGCAATTGCATCAAAATATAAAATACGAGTCTTTGAAGGTTACCAAAGATTGAATTGCAAAATCTACCAGAAATTTGATCTCAGTTTGCTGACTGAACTTTTGGTATGTATTAAAATACTTGAAACCCTTTTTTTTCATTAGAATTGAAATAAAACCATTTTTTGTCAAAAAGAATATAATCTGAGTGTATTAATCGGGTAGAAATCGTTTTTTTTTTTTTTTTTTTTTTTTTTTTTTTTTTTAAAGTTTTAAATTCAGGACATTCACCTGTTTAGTTAAATCTGTATAAGAGATATCTGGATAATCTGTATCTTCCATAACCACACATTGTCTTATAACTCAGTCAGAGTTATAAGACAATTCCTTTCAATTACGAAAATTTCGTTTAAGGCTTGGGACTCAAAAAAATCGCTATAAAACTTTTCTGTAGCTAAGCTAGCTCACTACGATATGATATGGAAAATATCTATTCAATTGATGGTGACTAAGAGTATGTAATCTGATATTGATATGACTGGCTTTAAAATATCTGACATATCCAAGCAATTTCCTTGCAAAAATTGTTGATGACTGATGCAATGTACGATTGGTTTTGAACCACCATCATTTTCTACGGTCTTTGATTCGAGAACAGCGATTGCATGTTTAAAAATTTAATATATGATCTTCTGAAATAATCTTTTTTGCAATAAATTGCATTCTGCCTGTTTAAACCTTTATCATGGGTGAAAAATGAATTCCTGTAAATTGTTTTTCTAATATTATTAAAAACCGTTCCCAAAAAAGGGTTAAACAAGGGTTCAAAGTTGACAAGAGTTTCATTATAGATTATACTGTCCTCATAATCGTTAAAATAATCCGTTTCCAAGCATAATATTTTTTAAGTTATCTTTTTTGGGAACACCCAAAAACTTCCCCTGGATATTTCTTGTGACATTATCCAAAAAATCTAACATTACTGTAATAATAATAATAATAATGCAAACAATCTTGAAGCCGCTTTTCTGGATATCAATATTAGAATGTATAATGCCCAACAAATCAATATTTATTGAAATAGGAAAAAATTCTATTTCAAATAATCTGGAATTCCAATAACAGCATCTAAATATTTCGTAACACCATTAACGCCATCTTTCAGACAACGGGCGGTTCTAAATGCTCTTCTAACAAATTACTTTTAAAAAATGTTTTAAAGTAGATTTTCCTAAAAAGACGAAAATATAAAAGGGAAAAAATGAATTTGTCTAGAAATTCAATTTTTATTTATATGTAAGTTAAATACATGTGAAACATATAATTCACAACTTTTTGATCTTGTAATCTGGCCACTTGATCATGTGTTGATGTTGATATGTAGTTTCACTTTTAGAATTTTAGTCTTGCTCTTATAGTTGAAGAATTGTCTGCGAGATTTAGAAATTAAAATATTAATTGTGTTATTGTTAATCCTATAATACAGGTAAATTTGAGTATAAGTAATTGTATTCGTGTATATTTCTGCAAGCCAGAAATCAAATTACAAACAAATAGGAAAACTGTTTAATTTTTTTACTTGCTTTTGACAAGAATTTCTTTAAAAACTTTCATTGACAATATGTTTTCATTTCATGAATTATTTTTTTGCTACTTAGTAGGCCACAACCCAAATATGCAGTATAATTCTTAATACTTATAAACTTTAGTGGAAAATTAAATAATTTTAATATGTATTAGAAATCAAGTTTACAAATCATTACGATGCATCGTTTTATAAAACGTAAAATTCATGTAGATGACATTATTTTTCTCACAAGTGAGAAAAGCGCACAGGTCGCATAGTTTTCTCATTTCAAAGCAAACTACAATTCTTGAAAAATTAATTCTCCTGCTCTTTATTTATTTATTTTTTCATTCTACTATATTATTTATTAGATTATCTTATATATTAAATTTAATAATTCAATTAATGTTTTCAATTTAAATATATTCTTAAAATTTGTATGTATTTATTATTTTGAAGTTACGAAGAATGTATGTGTAACAAACTAGTTATTGATTCACTTATTCCTGTAATTTATAAATTGTTCATATAAATTAATACAGTGTAACATGCATAATGTCTAAATATTTATGCTAATGTCATTATAACTTTTAAATCTTTTCTTCCATTGATTTTATATTATATCTTTTGGAAAGAAATTTATTATTTTATTGTAACTGCTTAAAAGTTACTATATATATTAAACATGCATTCTTTAATATTTAATAGTCTATAATAGAATGAAATTTTATTGCCTCCTTTTATAACTAGTAATAGAATTAACAGACATCAATAAGATTATTATTTTAAGTCCAAAGCAATTTAATAACATATATTTAATATAATTATTTATGTCTTATTAATTATAAGTTACTTTAAAATTATATGTAAACTTATGTTGAAAATATTATGTGTGAAATTTGAAATATTATAATATTATTAATTATATTCAATATTTATTGAATTGTTTTTCGACTTTAAAATATCACTTTTGTTTAAAGTTTTTGTTCAGTGATGGTATTTCATCTCTGAATTTTGAATCTAAACATTTTCAGTGAAATTCATGTTGAATCACTTTTTCTTTGTTATTCAGATAATTTTAATGAAAATATCAAGGTTTTGAAATAATTAATTTGTTATCCAAATTTTTAATTTCTTTTATTAATATTTTACTATGTTAAACAATATTTAAATCTGACAAAATTATTTTTAATTACAATATTTATTAATGTTTTTTAGTTAGTCATTTCAATATTTTATGCTGGCATGCAGAATTCTTTTTTATTACCATTATGCAATAAATTATTCCTAGATATTATTATATTTTATTGAAAATTAAAATTTCGTATATTTTTATTTAATTCATTAATTTTATATTTATCATTTAAAAAAAAATCAGAACTGAATATCTTTGTTTTATTGCATTTATAGAATAAAAGAAGGGATCTGCTTTTTCATCAGTCATCATGTAGCTTTATTGTAAGGAAAGCTATCACATCTAAAGTATGTAAGTCAAAATTTTTACTTGCATTTTTTGAGACTAAATATATTACTTTGATCATAATGATATAGTTATTTTAAAATTAAAAAAAAAAATATTTTAATTTCCCTTGTTCGGCTCTATGATGTGCTGTGCGTTCTGGGACCTGAATATTTTTTATTTCATGAATACTTTATCAAAAAATTGTGCCTGGGCAAAGGCCTTGATCGCTGATCACTTCTAACATTGACATCCTTGTTAAAACTGCCCAATTCTTCATGCTGTCATTACCTGATAGCGTTGTCTCAAAATCTCCTTTCGCTATCGAAAAATGTCTTTGTGGCATTTTGGGTGTTCTAAAGTCAGTAAAAAGTTGAAATGCAATCTTCTTATTGAAACTAATAATACCTCACAAAGTAAATTACTACTTCTCACCAAAACCTTCTTAATCAACCTATTTCAATATATTCACACAAAACATTAAACTCTGCTTATAGAGTTATTTCAGAGTCTGACCTTTTCACTTGCAGCGAGTCAGAAATTTTGGAAAGATTATCAAAACAGGGAGTTATGCATTGTCTGCAGAATCACCATTAAGCGTGGCACAATATTATTCTAACTAAACATTTAATTTTGACCTTTGCCTCCATGAATTTACTGGCTAGCGTTAAAGCTGATTACTTAAATTGGTGTGTCCGACCATATGTTCCTAATCATTTAAGTTGGTTCCATTGCCAAAAATTTGGACATTCAAACTGCCTGTCGAGGAGTCTAAGCTTGTTCAAACTGTTCCTCTACTGGTCATGTGCATACAGATTGTTAATCTCCATCCAAATGTGTTAACTGTCATCAAGCTCGCCAATCTAATTCAAATTCTTGCCCTTAATGGCTTCTGGAAAAAGAAATCAAAACAATCAAGGTCAAACAGAATATTTCTTGCTGAAACAAGAAAATTTATCACATTAAAATCTACTCTCATATGTATGCTGAAAGATTTACAATTTCATTTGCATCCATTGGCACACAAACTGATGATACCTGTTCCATCTCCCTGTTTCTCCATGTACAGAAATCTTCTAAAAGTCCACTGCCAAGTCGAAATCTACTAATACAGCTCATTATCCTGACAAACTTTCTACTTCGCCATCCTCCAGTTCCATTAAACAGACCTCTAATATCCCAAAACCATCCACTTCTTCCTCATCTACTTCTAATTTACTTGCAACCCCAAGGCATACAAATTGCAAATTTTGTTGTGATTATAAAAAGAAAATTTGATTTCTAAAACAAAATCTTCCATTAAATGTTAAATCTACAAATAGTGTATCAAAAGCATTGCCAGAGTTCATAAAAAACTTAGTCTCAAACAGATTTGAGCAGCTGGCATCTTTTATTGCTCTCAACGTCTGAGAAAATGAATCTGAAACTGTACCCCGATTCTTCAAACTGAGAAGACGTTAGAATGCAATGCAAATGACATGATTTTTGAGTAGACAAATTTTAATTTGATTATTAACTGATTTTATCTGTTTTTTGTAAATTTTATCTGATCTTGTAATTTACATTTTATTATTTTAATCATTTATATATTGTTTTATTTTTACCTACCCTTATTTACGGCAATTAATTCACTTTGAATGTTTTCAGAATTTTTTAAAAAATATCGTTTGGTGCAGTAAGGCCAAATCTGGCCCTTGTGCCATAAAACTACAACCTTTATAAATACTACAAACTTTATAAATTTTGCTGATATCAGTTGTGCATTATTCAAATAAGTGAATTACACAAGGTGTTCTTTTATTATGGCTATGGTATTAGAAACCATTTTTTTTTGTAAAGAATCACAAAAATTACTACAAATATACTTACCATACTTACACAGTATCTGACACTCAGTCAACAAATAGAGAATCCTTAATGATTTTCAATTGAAGCTGTAGTTCATGCTCAAATACCTTAATAATGCAACATATGTTTCTCTTCAACTTTGACATCTTTACTTTACTCAGTTTGGATATCAGTTGTACCATCCAGCAGTGCAGTTGGTTATGTGGTTCTTACATAAGGGGTTCCTAACTATTTTCATGTTACTTATTTCAGGAAAGTGGATTAATTTTATGAAATCAGTTAATTGGCCTTCACACCACAATCTATTGTACTTCTTCAGCAGACACATTAAATTATTTGAGATCTTTGTGAAGACATTACCAAAACCTGTGAAGTATCTCTTAGCATTGATTGTTCTTGATGTGGTTGGCATTAACAAAATATTTAGAACCTTTATGCACATTTCACAATCATTATTTCATTGCTGTAGTTAACAACTTAAATGACACCTGTATTAGTGTGTCTGCACTAAAGATTGTATGGATAAAAGGTTGTCAAATAAATGGGGATTTTATATCTAATATTGTACTATTTATCAATTCTCTCGAAAGTGAAGTATTTATGAATGTAATAAAATTTAGGGTGTACTAGCGAAAAATTGAAAATAATAGATATTTCTCACAGACCTTGGCATAAACATCACAAAAACACATGAAAGAATACAAAATGCCATTTAACAAGTATATATCTTATTTAAAATGAATAATTTGACAAAGGAAAGAAACTAAATAATTACAGTCATTGCAAGCAGACGATTAATAAGTTAAACAATGTAATAATAAAGTACTATGATTTTATACATTTCATTTGTGATGTAAATGTTAAAATCAGAGAAAAAGTATTAAAAAAAAATTGTCATTAAAGAATTGTTTAAGAAAAAAAAATTAATGTTCTTGGATGATTTGTTCAGATTGTTTGTTTATTAGAATATTAAAAGTTGATGCAAACTCAACATTCTTGAAAATAACTGTAATTCTTTTAAAATTATTTTAATTTTAGAAATTCATTTTAGAAAACCATCAAACTCAGAAATTATTAAAAATATTATTGAAATTTAAATGGTTGTAATTTTTATGATAATGAAGACATTATTTATTAAAAATTTACATTAATAAATCAAAATCACAGATGATATTGTACAATTTTAAAACATTTGATGATCAGTTTTAACATTAAGGAAGAACCTGATAGTAACTGCTTTGTCAATGTGCACCATTTAATAAATATTAAATGATATATTTTATATACCAAAGATTAATCATTTGGCTTTTTTTCAATATTTATTTAAAATAAATGGAAGAAAATGTTTCCTTTTAAGGTGCCTGTTTTTTAACTTTATTAGCATGAATGCATATTCATGTTAATTTCAGTATTTTTGTGAATGTCACAATTAAAATATTCTTATTTACTGTAAAAAATTTTTTTTTCAACATAAGAATGTATTGTCTTTTTTTTGTAGTTTCCTTGTATTTTAAAATGAGTCAGCAGTTACGACCTCCATCATTTTCCAGTGTTGGGAAAGTTCTTTATTTAAATGAAGAACTTAGAGATCTTACTGTTGTTGTACCTACTGAAACTTATCAATGGAAGTTTCCTGCTCATAAATTAGTATTGGCTTCTGAAAGTCCAGTATTACGATCTAAGTTGGAGGAGGAGTCTGTGACTGAAATAATTTTGAATGATTTAACTCCTTCAACTGCAGAATTATTTTTGAGGTAATATTTCATTAAATTATGTATATTATTTGAAGGTATGCATTAAATTTTTATAAATATTAATTTATTAATTAATGTTGAAAATTTTTTAATAATACTTTTGTAATCCCTGGTAAATTTATAATTTTAAGTTATTATGTTTGATTGAATTTTATTTGGTGAATTGAAATTTTATTAAATTTATAATTTTTTCCACCAATATAAATAATCTTTATTGATGATTAAGTAAAAATATTCATGTGCATAGATTTTGTGAATAAATATTGATGCTCTATTTTTATTCTGTATTATTACTATCTAATAATTTCAGGGTTAGTATAAAGTAAAATTTTTAATAAAATTATGCTTTTTGTGATAACATTTTATAAATCAAAAAAATAAAAATGAATTTCTTAATATATATGTATGCATACTCTAAATATATTTTTATTTCACTTCATATCTTTTTTTTTCATTTAATTAAAATAAAAGATATTTGTTTAATGCATTAATCTGTATTTATAAATAGTTAAAATTTAGTTTAATAATTTTGTAGGAAAAATTTAAATTACAACCTTTTAAAACAATTAAAAATGATTTTTTAAAGTCTTATACAAATATTGATTAATACTTTTTCAACAATTATGTACATTTAATCCCTATTTGTGTGTGTGTGTTTTTAATCCAAATTTTGAGTAGAATATTTTATATGAAATAAAGTGTTGTCAATTTTTTACACATTGATAAAACAGAATTAAAAGCTGCATTTTTTTATCAATGTGTAAAAAATTGACATCACTTTTCATATTCATTAAATTATGTATGTGAAATATATGTATTATGTTGTTACATTTTACATAATTATTTATATTAGGAATTAATGCAAATTAAATCATAAATATTATATATTAGTAATCTACACAAAATTTAAAATTCAAGTATTCATCCCATAAAGAAATGTATGTGAGCCTTAATTTTTATTTTTAATCCATTTATATTTAATATAAAAATTATAAACTTACATATACAAATAATTTTAAATTTTTCTAGTTATATCTATTGTGGAGAGTTTCAAGTAGAAAGTTGGAAAGAAGGTATTTATCTATTAGAAGCTGCTTACAATTATGAAGTTGAAGATCTAGTACAGAAATGTGGACGATTCTTGGAAGATGTTATTTCCCTTTCTAATGTTTGTTACATTTACGATAAAGCTTCTCTTTGCTCTCTTCCTGTATTACAGCATAAATGTCTCAAGCTAATTTTGGATGCTGGTTTTGTTGTATTAAGAAGCGAAGCATTTGAAATGCTGAACAAAGATTGTGTGGTGGATATTATTACAAGTTCAGATCTTAATATTGATAGTGAACTTATTGTTTTTGAGACTCTTTTTAAATGGGCTCGAATAGAATGCTGTCGTACAGGTTTGCCCATCACAGAAGCTAATATTTTAACCCAAGTTAAACCATTTCTTCAGCATGTATGTATTGATGATATGTCAGATGCTGATAAAAGTGCACTTCCACCTACAATTCTGTCATGTGTGAAGCCAAATAATCGCAACCGCATTGGTTTTTCCGTGCCTGAATCTTTGTTGCTACATTCCCAATGCTTAGAATTGGATATAAATCAAAACTGTGTGTATTTCATAGGGGAACATTTAAGTTGCTTTAGATTTTCAATTGATACTACAGTGTACTTAATTGGGTTACGTTTTACTTTTGTTTGTGGTACTGCCCCATTGCAATTTCCTCTTGTTTTAATGAAAGAAAATACACCAAAAGTTACTATGTTTACTCAAAATTTGAGCACAGCATCATCGGTACAGAGAACCCAAATCAATCAAAGAGTTTGGCACAATATTGAAATTTTACTAAAACAACCTGTATTTTTAAAAGCTGGAGATATTTATAATTTATTTGGAGTGGTAGATGTTGATAATGATGTGCAGTGTCCTCAAGCAATATTGTTTAATAATGTTCTGCATACTGCTTGTGGTTATGTGAATTTTACAGGACATGGAGATGAAGCATGGGGCTTAAGAGGTCTTATTGTCATATAAGATAAAAATACAAATCTAGTTAACAAAATAAAATTTTATTAAATAAAATGTAAAATATTCACAATTTATGCATTTATACTTGTTGATCCAGATTTTATTAATGGACATCCAGATTCTTCATCAGAATTTCTCAGTAATGGTTTATTTTCTCCTTTGTTTCTATATTTATCACGAAGTTTGTTATATAAAGGTCTAATTATTACATCATTATACAGACACATACCACATAATAGAATTACAAATCCTACTAACTGTAACCAATAAAACTTTTGCCATTTGACACAAAGGGAAAATATCCAAACTGTAAATGTTCTTACACTGTCTAAAACCATTCTAGTTGTAGCACTCATCTCCTTTGTCACACTCAGGCCAGCAAAATTGAAGAAAGCTATGCTTACAATGGTACCTGGAATGTACAGATGCATTGTAAATATCTTTGAAAGATAAATTATGTGTTATTTTTAAATAAATAAAAAAAATATATGAATACTTATTATTGAAATTTTGCAACATACCTGTGATCGCTACAGCTACTCTCCAGTTATTACCAATTTGGGCAAACGCATCTAATGCATCTTCCAATCGACCTCCTGGATTATTGAACACACTGTTGCCTACTTTGATATAATACATAGGTACTAATAAAATAGTTAGGGTTACAAATCCGAAGAGACCTGAAAATTTAAGATTGCATTATTAAAAGCGTTGAAAAATGATAAGCTTTTATACATTATGGAAATAATTTCTGAATATATTTAGTAATTTTTAAAAAATTTCAATTAAACTATTTCTTGTCTTATAGCAAAAGGAAATTAACAATTATAAATCCATAAACAAAGAAAATTATAACTTTACCTTCCCAACCAACACCTTGTAAAGCAGGAACACTGTGCTTTGTTACAAACTTTTCTTCAATAACCATTTGTGTTGCAACAATAATTTGAGCCATCACAATTAACAGATCACCTAAATAATAAAAGTTTTAACGAGAATTCATAGTTACACATTATGATTTTAAAATAAAAAATATCGATATTTTTTTTACTAGAGAACTCAAGTAATTAAACTTTATATTTAGAAACATGGATTCACATTTTCTGCTTTAAAATGCTAGAGCAATAATTTTATTTCTTGTTTCAGTATCTTTGTTGAAAATTTGCTTTCAAATTTCATTAACTGACAGATAATGTAGTTTGTTTTTTTTAATTAAAAATAAATTCCAGAAAATTCTTTTAGTGTTACAGTGGTTGCAGTTGCTATTCATATATCCACAACTGGCTACACTAGTGTTATGTGGCACCATTTGACATATCAATAGTAAAGTGTTATATTTTTTTTATCTGCCGTGCACAAATTGATAAAGCAGGGTCGCTCAATCTCATGGTATGTCACTTGATGTCTTAAGGGATAAGTATAAAAAGCATACAAAAACTTTTACATGAATATTTATATGTGAAAAAAGATTTTATTAGCATTCAATACCTTATAATTTGACAATAAATAGAAAACTATTTATTGATTAGTACAATAAAATTCTTCTAAAAATATAACTGATGCATTAAAAGCTATATACAACATTTACATAAATGACGAATCTTGGATCAATGCATAGGAGCTTAAAATAAAAAGCAATTGACTGCATGGGTTTTCCAAAGTGACTAAACCCAGTAAAGTTGTTTGCATGAAAAGCACTTCAAAGCAAATGGTCGCATGTTTTTTGGGGGTAAATGGGCATGTTGCTATAATATCACTACAGCATTGTACAATGATCAATTCTAAATGATGCAAAAGCATTTATTTCCACAAGGTTTTGAAGAAATAAACAACCTGCAATACATGAGCGACTGTTCGTGGCAATGCAAGCTCTACCTGCGTTAGCCCAAACAATTCACTGTATAGACTTGATCTGGCAACAAATGATTTCTTTTTTGTTCCTGTACATGAAGGTTGATGCATTCAAATTGCATGTTTTGAAGACATCAGAACAGAAAAAGTGCTATGAAAATTTGTACAAACATATACTCAATGTTGATCAATATTTTGAAAAAGCAAACCATTTTTAATTTATTATTCCTGATACAAAAATTGCAACCTTCATATCGCACATTGTAAAATTATATATAATATTAGTACTTTTTTTTAGAAATGAAAATTCGACTGAATTATCATATCAATTAATAAGAAATCTGATATTTCATGTAGAAGTAATTTATAGATAAAAATATTAAATTCTTATGCTTTAACATTGAAAGAATATATTTAAGTAATTATAGTTCACCTATACCTATTTTTATACCATAGATTTATATATATATACAGTTATGAAATTTAAGAAATTCAGAATTTTCTAGTATTATGAAATTTTCCTAACTTGAACACCATGTGACCAATCCAACATCTAAAACTTTACAGAAGGAACAAAGAATTAAAACAGTTCAAAATAAAGCATATATAACATATATATATTTAAAAATTTGATATGTTTAACACAAAAAAAAAAATTTCTCAGCCTAATTTACTGCCAATTGGTTAAGAACTTAATTGATAAATCTGTGCAATTATACTAACAATTTGAGAAATTTTCATTTTAATCGTTATATATATAAATATGGTATTTTATGGGATATTTTTTATCAATAATCAAAGAAAACTTAATATGTAATTAGATTTTGTATTGAAAATCTTAAGTAATACCATTTTCTTTCTAACAATTTCCAGATAAAAATGTGTTTTTATCTTGGAAAAAGAAAGTACTTTTCTATTCAAAGATAAATACTTTTCCTGTTAAGCAGTGATTATTTAAAAAAAATTATTATAAATTTTGATTTTTGAAACACAAAACCTTAATTATAAGTACAATGCATTGAGGCATGCAGGTTTCTTATAGTATTTCATAACATCTCATAACATAATTACTATAAAAGTGCCTTTTATTTGACCTTTCACATCAGCCAATTTGTTATGACAAATGTGAGGATCAAGGCCAAAATTGCCACCTCACTTTGATGATGTAGTCCTGTGATACCCTAACTGTGTATGGCAGAGCATATTCCTGTTAAAAAATGAGTCAACACATGATTGAAGAATATCATCATCACTTTACCGTAGCCCAGTGGCAACGCGCACAGCTATCCTGCAGGAGGGCTGAATTTCGAATCTGCTGGCAATGTAGTAGTCAATGCTTTTTTAGAAACTTGAGAAGACTTGATGGCAATTACACACTGATAGTTAGGCTGCCTAGTTATAATTTTCTGGGTATTCTCCCATATTATGCAAATGCAGGGCAGTTAAAAGCCTCCCCCCATCACCTGTCAGTGAGATGTTCATAGTAAACACAAGATCTATGTTCCACCTTCACCTTTCTGACATAGGCGACTTGCATAACACTGTATGGAGGCGAGATGCGGGGAAAAAGAAAGAAGAATATCATAATACCATGGATTATTAATCCATACCTAATAAAATTCAAAACATCATGGCATGTGTAGGTGCAGTGATTTCATTATTTGTCATTGAAAACGAGTGGCTGACAGGATATGTGTGAATCTGGCCTCGTCCATTGGTCCCAACACCTTGCACAATGGCCTGAATCGAAGCAATATCAATTTGCTGTACTGACCAGCCATCCTTTTCCAATTATTCTTGCCCTCAAACATTACAACAGTTGTTGATATTTGCTTTAATGTTAGCCTACAGGCATCTAATAACAAAGAATCCCTCTGCAACAATTGAATTGCATACACAGCTAGATCAGGGCAGCTGTTTGTGAATTAGGGTGAATACTCATCAACACTCAACTGGCTTTATATATAAGGTACCATCATAAGTGCAATTTTAATAATTTTCATACATATTTGACACAAACCTTCATGTGAAATCACTACAGTTCAACAATTTGATGCTTCAATTTTATTATAATGAATGTAATAAGTAAAAATGTGTCCACTATGACTACAGTAAATCTTAATGGAAACTGTATAATAGAAATTTAATAAATAATTAAAAGTTTAAAACCAGAACTTTGAATATTTTCCTGTGAATCATAAATGAAAATTCTTCAAATATCTGGTTTTTAAAAATATTAAATAATGTACATTTATTTAATATTTGTTTAATTATCGAATTCTATAATTTTTACTATGCTACTGTTACTTTCCTGTTTATTTTATATTCATAACCTTAGTTTTCTCTATTTAAAGGAAAAATATATTAAGCAGTTTTCTCTCTCTATATATATAGAGAGAGAGAAACAATTTTTCTAATTAAAATATATACAATATATTACAGAGATAATTAAACTAAATAGAACTTATTCACAAATACATATTTTGCATCAAATTAAATATGTTACTAAATTTTTGGTATAATTTTTCTGAGAATTTATTTAAATATTTTTTTAAAAGATTAATGAAAGTAGGTTTGTTGATTCAATTAAATATCAAAATTATACAGAAAATAAAATTTGTAATTACAGTTTAACTGAAAATAATTACTTTAAATTAAGAATAATAATTAGATATATTCTATGCTTGTTTTATCATATCAAAAAACACAGGCTTTTTATCTTTCTGCAAATCTATAAAACTGTGATAATTATAAACTTAGTTTAAATTTGTTGTTTCTTATCCCACTTGGCTGGCCAAGCCCACGTGCCCATACCTACTCATGATTGAAGGGAAGGAAGCAGCTTCTGTTGTGAAGGAGCACCCATAGGTAGAAGTCTGACTTTGGCTCCGTGACGCTCTTACAGTCATAGGAGACCGAGACCTACGGCTTAAAGTGGATTCCGAACCACTACCTACTTAGTTTATATATGCAGAATATACATAGTTTATATATTAGTGTAAATAAATAAAATAATCTACCTGTTATAATGCTGTTTTGACTTAAATTAGAAGTACTGTCGGGATTGATTACATCAGATAGACCAACACAAATAAGTCCAACAATTACAATAAATATTCCAAGCCATTCATATTTTTTCAAATGCCTGTCCAAGAATGCAACAGATAATAGGCCAGTAAACACAATTACTGCTCCTGTAATGTAACAAAATAAATTAATTTTTTATTTGTATTAAGAAACATTATTTATTTCATTACAATTTTAAAAATGTTAATACTATTACTTGCCACGTAACATTTGAAAACTTGAGGCATATGTGAGATTCAATCCTATGTACATTGTTGATGTTGCAGTCAAATCACAAAGTGCTGGAGCTAGAAATATTAAAGGATTGAAAGATCCAGAACTTGGTGCACTATTCTCATCAGATTTTACTAAATTTGATTGTGATCCTGTCCAAATTAAAATTTTAAAAAGAACGAGGCAGGATACTTCACCCAGAAACATTGAACATGCCTAGAAGAAAATAGGAGAATTAGTTTGTAATTGCATACTATATTATTCTTAACACTTCATGCAAAATATTTTTTTAATTTTTATTTAAAGAAGAAACAGATATACTAATGGAATTTCAATACAGCTATTTAATTTAACTTCATTAAAATGTTATGCATTTCAGTCTCAGAATAAAATAAATATTTAAATTTTATGTATTCTTATAATATGGTAGAAAATAAAATCTCAAACCAGAAAAGCATTGCTCAAGGGATCTATAAACAATAATTTTTCCTTTAACCTGCCTAAAACACAGATTAAGGTTTTATGTTGCATCATTTCCATGTTCTCACTGTGCCATTATGAATGTAAAATGTGATACTGCTATCATGCCTGTAGTTAGTCGTATACTTTAAAAAGTTAATTGAATATTGCCAAAAGCACCTTAAATATCTTGAAAACAGTGGCAAGATGATATGCAATTAAATGATTTTGAATGAGAAGTTTGTAAGAGGTTAAACTTTCCTTTTTGCCAAATTGCACAAAAATTGGATCAAGATTTTATGTCACAATTGTTGGCATTCATGATTTCAGGAAGATAATAATGTAAGAATACTAAAATTTGCTCACCCAATAATGATTATTAAAAGACCACTATAACAAATTTGAAGAACAATCATAATCGATTGGAATCTAATGTGATAAATTGTTATTCCCAACAGTACAAAACATTTAGAAACTAAAAAGAAACAATAGCACAATGATACAGTTGAGATGGGTAGTATTAAAGTCACATTGTGTGACTATATGCTAATTAAGTAAAAAAAATTTCACTTTTCCTAGAGTTCGTAAAAAAAGAAAAAAAAAAAAAAAAAGTGTTCAAGTAAAAAAAATTAGACATTAATTTCATTCATGAACATAAAACAGTACTTAATTGAGGGAAGGAAAAATGTTATTGATAATAATAAGCACTTAACATAAAGAATGTTAATGATAATAAATATAAAATCCAATGCTTTATTATTTTTTTTTTTTTCTTCTTTTGCAAATAGAATAGTGAAAATTTTTACAAAATTGCAAAAACCAATAAAATTCTGATAAAACAAATCAGTATCAGCCATAACAGTTGCAGAACCCTGACATTTTGTACGACCTACCCCTAAAGTGTCACAAATTATTTAATATTATTTATCAACTTTTAGAAATAAAATTAATAGAAATTTTTATACCTCAAATATTTTTGCAAATATTTAATTTTTTGGCAAGAAAGAATTCCAATAACTATTTCAATACTTAATTTCTGTAAATTGACAAAGTTTGAATGATTATTAATATAAAGCTAGGTTAATTCAGTAAAATTTAAAAACAGAACATTTTATTTCTAGGCAAATACTAACAATTAAAAAATATACATAATCTGAACTACTGAAATTAATATTTTTACATTATATTTGAAATAAAAGGAAAACTTTACACATACGTATATATTGAAATTATTTGGGAAAATGAAAATTAAAAAAATATACATTCATACCTGTAAAAATGGATGGTTAAACTCTGTGACTTTCCCTTCACTATTTTTAGATTCCAGTTTATCAGCCCATCTAAAAACATGAAGCAAGGTTATTTACTTTTTAAATATATTTGAAAAACAGCAAAATTTACAAAATAACAAATTTTTAGACTTTCATGGAGTACAAAAAATATGACTGTTCAATTTGCCAATAATAAATGAAACTATCCCAACTAACTAATTTCTCTCACTCTAATAAATAAAACTGAATGAAATATTTGACAGTTAAATTAACTTAATTTTTTTTTAATATATTTTATGTTACTAAGAATGGTAAATGGCATGTAAGTTTTCAAGGAAAGAAATTAAAGTAACATCTGTACCATCCTTTAATGATTTTCTTTACATAAATTTGAATTCTTCAGACAATTTTGTCTTTTTAATTTTCATTTATAACTATCTGAGATTTTAAGTAATGTTTAATTCCAAAAAAAAAAAAAAAAAAAAATTCTAACTTTAGGGGTTTATTTTATTTATTTATTTTGCTTCAGGAGTTAGATTTTTAAGTAAAATTCAAAAAATAATTATTATAATTTTTTTTTTTTTCTTACTTTTAAATTCTATGCAGAAAGATATTTGAAAGTATCTATTTAAAAATATTAACATTTAAATATCAATATGATAAACTATTTCAAAATTTAGCTAAATATTTTAATTTATTAATCATATTGAGCAGATATACTTATTAACATAAATTTTACAAAATACAAATGCTACATATAATAACTTCAGAAAATGAAGTATTTCTGAATTAAACTTATTATCTACATATAATAACTTTAATTCAGAAAATGAATTTATTTCATCATCAAATCTTAATTTATAGATTAAATTATACACAGAAAATCATTTGAATAGTTTAAATATTTAAATGAATTCTTTTTTAATCTTATTTGACTAAATTAAATCTAAATATTAAAGATCCTATATAAATTAATCAATGTAGATCTCATAAGTGATTTTAGTGGAAAATTATTTATTTAAAATAATACAAATTATGAAAATACAAAAAAAAATTGTTTTACTTAAATTTTATAAAAAAATGCAATAAAATTTGAAATGATTTGCTACATCAATTGTGATTTAAGTAAGAAAATGCAATCTAGTATAATATTCTTATAGGATATTTGTTTTTGGATTTTTACAATTCTATTTTGTTAAAATATTTTCAGTATAATTCTTTTGTATTTACTGTAAATGTGCTGGTACTAAACACAAATGAATTTCTTTAAAATGGATTTCTTTATTTTGTTCAAACATGTTTACTTTATATTTTTAGAACAAAAATAATTTTTTTGAGTATTAATATTATTTTATTAATACTGATACTTTAAGAAACGACTATTAATAGTCATCTTACTAATACTGATACTTTAAGAAAAATCCACTAAAATACATTTTATTGAAAATTCTATATTTTTTATTAGCATTACTTTATAGTCATCTGAAATCTGAGTCTAAAAAATTGAATGAATATTTTTGTATTACTCACATAAAAATTGCTCACAATTTAAATATTTATAATAATTTTAGATGTGTTAAAATTTTTAGAAAAATCTACAAAATAATTAAAGAAAAGAAAAAAAAAAAAAAAAAAGTGTGGCAAACTTCAGGAATATTTATTCCAAATTCTGATTAAGGATTCTCTCACTATGGTTATATTTATTATTAAATTGTATGATCCATGACTTATGTACAGAAAAAATATACTAAAATATCAATTATAGAAGAATAGTTTATTACACTAATAAAGTTGTTACTTTTATAATTCATAATGATAAAATAAATTTAGAGAATAACACAAATATAATCAGATTTTTCATTTCGTTTAAAAACAGACTATGTAATAAACTGATTATAATAATTAAATATATATAAGAAATCTTACTTCGTCGCAATTGTGTTGATAGATCCAGTGACAACCATCAACAAAGCAAGAAATTTTTGGTAATTTGTCCATGCCATGATCTAATAGTTTTAGTCTTTTTCTACGAATACAGAATTGGGGACACGAAAGTAAACTACTGAATACTTTTACCATTTAATAAAAACTTCCCTTTTTAAATCAAGATTATGTTCAAATCAGAAAAGGAACTGACGACTGTCTTTAACATCACAGCCCCTCAATCCACGTGCATGCCACAATCAACACATCCAAACAATAACGCACCTTTTGACAAATGGTAATAAATATAGTGAATCCATCTTCAAGTGAAAGCACACCAACATTAAACTGTCGCCAACTTCATCGTTTGATGACCTTCACAATGAGTCGGAATGATCGAAAAGATGCCAAAATTAGCGATAAATCCATTTGATAGTCGACCTGTCCTAACAGCTGATTCAA
Organism: Caerostris extrusa; assembly: GCA_021605095.1. Taxonomy (NCBI): domain Eukaryota; kingdom Metazoa; phylum Arthropoda; class Arachnida; order Araneae; family Araneidae; genus Caerostris; species Caerostris extrusa. The sequence goes on along the minus strand of BPLR01005365.1, from coordinate 93,114 downwards.
CTCAGTAAAAGAAATAATATATGCGTTATTCAAAAGTTCAGTGACTCAATATCACGCCAAAATTCTTGTTGATTACGAAGAATAGAATGAGTAAGAGAGAAGCTATATAACAAATGATATAATATATCTGAAATAGAATAAATTTTCCATATTTATTCATTTCATGATATAAAAAATTATTTTGACTACACAAAAATTTTAAACAATGAGATATATATATATGTATTTTTTTAATTTCCTTAGTTTGTGTAATAATACAATTTTAATAAACAATAACAATAAATAAACGCATTAAATTTCTAATTAATATCATGCAGTTATTTTTTTTTAATTTTAAATTTAGCTTTTAAATATATTCTAGACTGTGGGGGGAAAAAAAGCAATCAAGTCAAATCTATAAATAAAGACAAAGTAATAAATTTACATTACCGTCTAACAAAATATATACTACTGTGTCCAAAAAGTAAGACCAATTTAAAATTCCCGGAACTTATGGAATTTAATTTTTTTTATTTATTTTTTTTTTTTCTGTTGCTGGCTTTGTCCTTAACATCTGTGTGAAATTTGACTTCAAAATATTCATTAGTGTAGCGCTTCGGTGTTACACTTGGCTTTGTGAGACGCTAAAACTGATTCCGGCGATTTTTGAAATGTTTGAATTAATTGAGCAAAGAACTTGCATTAAATTTTGTTTGCGGAAACGTATAGAATGTTGCAGGAGGCATTCGGTGAACCTTCCTATATCAGAAAGAAATGCTTAGAAGTGATATAAACAGTTCAAAAAAGGCAAAAGAACGCGTTGAAGACGAAGAGGCCTCTGGCCGACCATCAACTTAACCGACGAAGCTCACTTCCAAAAAATTAAAGATTTGGTGCTTGCAAACCGTCGATTTACAATTAGAGACCTTGCTGCTGATGTTGGAAATTCAAAAGGATCTGGTCAATTCCATTTTGGGCCTCAAATGCGTCAAATCTCGATTGGTACCGAAAACACTGAATGCGCCAACTCACACTGCATTGATTCTTCGTGACTTTTTCGCCAAAAAATGAAACCCATATCGCTCCACAATATCCACCAACCCAATATTCACCCATATCCACCGTGCGACTTCTGGCTATTCCCTAAACTCAAAAAGGCCACTCCGGGGGTCACCGTTTTGAGTCGATTGAAGAGATTCAACGTGAATCGCTGCTCGCTTTGACGGCCATCCTTGCCGATGACTTTTTAGCATGCATTGAAGATTGGAAAAACGTTGGCATAAGTGCATTGTGTCCGGTGGGGATACTTTGAAGGCGATGAAATATATTTGGAAGAATAAATAAAGAGTTTTTGAAAAAAAAAAAAAAAAAAATTGAACTAAACTTCTAACTAATATTTATTGATAGAAAGTTAATTTTATTAATTTCTCACTTGTGTATTATTTTTTAAGGAAGAAATAAAAAACAAATTTGAATTTATTAATAATTATACTGGAACGACAAATTTATGCATCACGACATAACATTAATATATTTTCAGTGCATAACTAATATTATTCAACTAATATAAATAAATTTCTAATTTTATTTTTATTTTTATTTAGAAAAATGAGATATTATTAAGGATATTTTAATAGAATTTACGATAGGGGATAGTGCTTTAAAAAAAATTAACATTGTTTATAAAATTTCTAAAGAAAAAAAATGAACGGAAAATAGGTACCTTCCTCTGGTACCTATTTTCTTATTCATATTGAATCCCTATTCTTCCTCACCTTCGAACCTATTATTAAGTTATCTGATCATTTAACATTTTGGACATTTTTCAAAAACTCTATTATTAATCAATTTTAAAATATAAGATGAAATAATAATAATAATTATATTACAAAATAATATACTGCTTTTATCGGGATACCGAATCGTTAAGGAGCTAATTAGATTTTCTTTACAAATTTTTTCAAGCACTAGTTCAAATTCATACTACCAAAGAGAGAATTACAGCAACATCTCTGCAGCCATTCTCTGCAAAGTGATTACTAAAATGCTCGTCTATCTACGTTTCTATACATAGAATTACTTAACATGAAAGTGTTTTTTTTTTTTTTTCCTCATACTCTTAGCAGCCAACCTTGAGGAAGCCACATAATTTGTTACTGCTCATTTGTATAATTGTAATGTTGTGGTTTCTAATGACGTGAAGTCAACTGCTACTAGGTCGGCAAGATATGTAGCAGATCCAAAGTTACTCAGAGTATATGGCTGCATGGAAGGCTTACGACACATATCTACATTTCGCAATCATAATTTGGGATAGTTTGGTTTGTTTGTCGCTCTACAATCATCTTATGCACACTTTAGGCTAAACAGACCGGGACCTACAGTTTAAAGTGGATTCCGAACCACTAAAAACACCCATGGCACCGCCGAGACTCGAACCCGAAACCTGTGGTACTGAGCACCAGAGTGCTAGCCACTCGGCCATTCAGGTCCCCATAATTTGGGATGAGTTTTCCTAAAGCAGATGTAGGAGTTTGTATCTTCATTTCTTCTCTATTTCACTAGTCATGTTTGTAATGATCAATGTTTCTTTTTTAATCCATGTTACAGAAGATAGGAGTTTAAGACCCCGTCAGGGTCCAAGTTACTCCATAAACCCCAAAATTGAATGATATATCCTCTCTTTCGAGGCCAATAAAAGGACCTTTAGATTAGTCAGGCACATTTCCGGTGTGGATATGGGAACTTCCTGTTCTGCTTCGCTTGTCGAAATTCAAACGAGCTTCTCCAATTAGGAAACCCATATCTGATTGCCATTTCAAATAAAATTATTATTGCCAGTTGTAATAAAACGATTGCAAAAACTTTTTTTTTTTTATATAACTTTTTTATTATTATTAATCCATCAAATTGCATAAGGAATCCAATACATGTTTTAAATTAACGAAACATATATTTTATAGTATTAAAACAAAACAACATAATCGTAATTTACTTGAATTTATATTTTTTATTTATTTTTTTTTATTTAGAAAATTGTAGAATTGTTGTTTTTTATGCTTAATAGTAATTTCGTGTTAAATTAGGGTATCCCTACTGTTCAAAGTGCATTTTTATCTTTTGTTGAATTAGAAAGAATAAAAATTAGAATATAAGCAATCAATGATATACTAAGAAGAAATCCTGAAGTTTTTCCAAAACTGACTATAGAAATTTGATATATTTAACTTTTATTAACTAGTTTGAATAACTAGTTTGAATACGAACTAGTTTGAATACTAGAATAGAAAGTTAACAAACTAGTTTGAATACTCGAATTAAATTAATATGTTTCAGTTTAGCTCTCTGCGCTAAAGGTGGTATTATTGATTTTCAATATACTCATCTCGCTACAATATAAGTTACATTAATATATGTTAGAAAGCAAACGAATTCCATGTATTTAATAGTCAGTGAAGATAATGTCGAGCAAACATTATTCTGTACTCCATAGTCAGTGCATATTTGATAATGGGGCCTGAGCAAATATCTATTCTGTACTCCAGGTATCGGGTTCAAACCCGGCGTTGCCCATGGGTGTTGTAGTGGTTCGGAATCAAACCGTAGGTTTGGCTTATTAAAAAGCCCCAAAGATTCTACTTGCCAGTACATTAGAAAAATAAATAAATAAATAAATGTTTGGCTTATTAAAATTCAAAAAATGTACAAAGGTGGCCTATTTCTATAGATACATTATACATTAACTTTTTGTAAGAAATATTTAGTTATATTTTTTATAAATAATTTTTATCAACAATATTTATTAGTAAAAATGTATTTTAATATAATTTAGATTATAGATACAACAACATACAAAAATATAAGTCACCTATCTCAACATACATATTTTTTCATATTGTATTAGTCTAAGTTTTCACCGTTATTTTAAAATGATACCACACTTTGCAATATTTAATTTTGTTAAAAAAAAGAAAACAGAAGATTAAGTATAGTTTTGAAAAGCTGTTGAGTTGAACACGTTTGCGTCAAATTAAATGAATGCTTTTTGCAAAAACAAAAAGAAATAGACAGAAAATCTGATTTTTTTTTTCAAATACTCCCCCTTTTAATTATATACAACTGCATTGACATTATTAACCATTAATAAGATGAATCTACTACTGTGCCCAAAATGTAAGAACAATTAATTTCTTTTTCAAAAAAACTCGTTATTTATTCTTCCAAATTTATTTCATCAATTCAAAGTAATCTCCTCCGGACACAATGCACTTATGCCAACTTTTTATCCAATCCCCAATGCATGCTAAAAAGTCATCGGCTGGGAATGGCCTTCAAAGATCGTGGCGATTGAAGTTGAATCTCTTCAATCGACTCAAAACAGTGTCCCCAGGTGGTCTTTTGAGTTTAGGAAATAGCTAGAAGTCGCACGGTGTGAATCACGAGGATGATAAGGACGATTGTGGAACGATATGGATTTCATTTTTGGCGAAAAAGTCACGAAGAATCAATGCAGTGTGAGCTGGCGCATTTAGTGTTTTTGGTACCAATCGAGATTTGACACGTTTGTAGCCCAAAATGGAATTGACCGATCCTTTTGAAATTCTAACATTATCAACAATCGACGGTTTGCAAGCACCAAACCTTTAATTTTTTTGGACGCAAGCTTCGTCGGTTAAGGTTCAGGGTTGACCAGAGGATCTTCGTCTTTAACGCGAAACTTTCTTAACTGTTTATACCACTTCTAAACATTTCTTTCTGATATAGGAATGCTGACCGAATGCCTTCTGCAGCATTCTATACGTTTCCCGCAAATAAAATTTAATGCAAGTTTTTTTTGCTTAATTTGAACATTTCAAAAATCGTCGGATTCTGTTTAGTTTAGTTTAGTTTTCAAACACTAATGAATATTTTGGCGTCAAATTTCCCACAAGTGTCAAGGACAATGCCAGCAACCTAAAATAGGAGAAAAAAAATTTAAATTCCATAAGCTTTGGGAATTTTAAATTGAAAATTGGTCTTACTTTTTTTGGACACAGTAGCATAACAATTTCAGAGCTATCAGGTTCTTTCTACTTTACATTCACAAAGAATGTCAAACCGTGATGAATTAATTAACTTCCTTTCTGCCAATTTTCTTTAGAGGATCTGTCCCATATTTTTGTACAAAAAGTAGGATTGCTGGAAGAACATTAATTATTAACCTTTTATTTTAAGTAAAAAGTATTAAGAGCGAAACGATTATACGGCTCTGATAATTATAAAATTTAAAATGCCATTACTAATTAATTATTTCTATAGAATCCATTGTAGTAATTTTTAGAAAATAGAAAAAAAAAGTCTCTCCTTTTTATACTGAATTTTGATGTTAAAATTTTTATTTTTCATTCGAAAAATTAATAATTTATAAATTAATTGTTTCATTTACAACAATTATTAGTCCAATAAAGATATTCAAAGTATGTTTGCTGTTTCTTATCCCGTTTGGTAGACAGCAACATCTAGACATCTGAAGTCCAAGAACACATGTAATCTCATGGAAGGTGGGAAAGGGGAGCAGCTTCTGTTGTGATGGAGCATCCGTAGGTCGAAGTCCGACTTGGCTCCGTGACACTGACGTTTTAAGAAGTAGGGTTGTCAGCCCTGCACCCAACGCTCTACAGTCATAAAACCTGGACTTAAGGCTGAACTATTACAAATATCCACAGCACCGCCGGGACTCTAACCTGAAACTTGTAGCACCGATCACCAGAGAGTTAGTCAATTGCCCATCAGGCCGAGTATGTTTCATTAAGTATTAAAGTTAATTTTTTCCCCTTTATTTTGATTTGATGTGCATTGTTATTAAAAAATAAATTGAATATTCATTAAATTTATGGCAATTTATTAAAAAAAAAATAGATTGAGAAGAGGTTTCACGATAATTTTAATTTCGGTTGAAGTATTAGAGAAAAAAAGTGATATTATTTTATAATTTTTAATGTGATTTATTTCTTCAATTTTTGATAGTTAGCAATAAGCATTTTTCCCTTTACATTGATTGCTTAATCAGTGTTATCGACACTACTTCACAATGTGAATTAAAGTTTATTTTAAAGTGCGATAAACTAATGGTAACCTATAGTTTCAGCAATAATTATTATAAATAATAATAAAAAAAATGTTTCAAATTAATAGTTTATCAATATATTTAACTTAAAATTTCTTCATATAATTCAAAAAGCTTAACTAATTGAATTTTTTTTGAATATTAAAAGTAAACCTTGCAATAAATTAGATCAATTACACAATAGATTAGATTATTTGGTGTCATGCTGAAATTTTTTATCATTTTATAGACGTAAATTCATTGTCTTTTCTCGTCAACCTTATGACTGATTATCACAACAATGAAAACGTATGCACTCGACATTTAAATTATCATTTAGATATTAATCCACCAGTTTTCATTATCGGTTAGTTCTGAGTTAAACGTTTTTTATTTATAAATTTTTTATCAGTTGAAAGTAATAGTAATTTCTCAGATAATTGCAGTATTTTAGATTAGACGAAATAGATCTAGAACGACCCAATGAAGTCTTTATGTTGAGAATGACACGATAAGTTCATAGATCGGATAGTTTTTTTCATTACGGTAGAGCAGAAAAATCCCTTAGGAAGTTTTTATTCTAAATTTCTGCAGAAAAATTGGGTGATGCAGTGTAGCAGGCTCCGTGTTGCACCCTGGGTAACACTGAATCTGCTACATATCTACCATACGATTGTTGAATGACCTAATGTCAAAATGTCAGTCATTTGAAAATAATAGTTTAACAGGAAAAATACGTTGTTTTCTGACCCAGTTTCTGACCCAATTGCATTATTTTAGATTAGACGAAATTTATCTAGAAAGATCTAATATTTAATTTCCAAATTTGAAGGAACCAACCTAACAAATGAAGATGAACCGAAAGTATCAGTCTTTATGTTCGGGATGACATAATAAGTTCATAGATAAACTATCTATAATAAAAAAAAAACTATCCGGTTTTTTCATTAGAGTACAGAGAAACAGTCCCTTAGGAGTTCATACTAAATTTCTGTAGAAAAATTGGAATGTGGTGTAGCAGGCTCCCGTGGTGCAACCTGGGTAACATTGAATCTGCTACATATCTATCACACAATTGGTGAATGACCTAATGTCAAAATGTCCTATATTTATAACAACGGGTTAATAGGAAAAATATATTGTTTTCAGATGCCGGAAGTTGCTCTTAAGTCATTCGTGAATGTTACGACGTGTAACAGATTCAACGTTACACAAAAAAGTGTTAAATGGAGAACCGGCTACTTTATTCCAACTCTGATGTTACCTCATTCCAAAGTGGGACATCTAGGCATTAAATATCCTTCGCCTTTTATTTTGAGATCAACTAATGAGAGGAAACCAATTTTTAAGTCGATAATGATGTTTCAGGGACATGATTTCCGAATGATTAACGCTATAGCTTTTTGCTTACCACAGGCTTCGGTTCGAGTCTTGGTGGTGCCATAGATATTCGTAGTGATTAGAAATCCACTTTAAACCGTAGGTCCCGATCTAATGTGATTGTTGAGAGTAGGGCTGATAACCCTACTCCCCCCCCATTGATAAAGAGAGATCTGTCTTGAAATCTGCCAGACGGCCTTGGCCCACCATGGGGCTGTTGTGCCAATGATGATTAATGATTTTCAGCTACCATATTTTAAGAAATAGAATCAGGAACTTTCAATTCGTTTAGCTTTCCTGTTTTTCTTTTAATTGACTCTAGTATAGAAATCCAGTGCCCCGGCCATCCAAATTAAAAAAAAAAAAAAAAAAAAAAAACATTTATTAGAAAATTTTAATTTAATTTGTTTGGCTTAAATAAGTACTTTATTTACATATTACAAATATTTTTATTGGTTTAGCCTAACCGATTTCTTTGTTAAGGATTCATTTTATCTATTTATTTATTTATTTATTATTTTATTTTAGCGGAAAAGAAGAAAAGCGCCCACATAGCCAAATTACTTAGAAGTTATTAACGATACTTCTATTAAACTATTTTTTTCTATGACTTGATAGGGATTCTTGTGCAATTTATTTCTTCAATCTGCGTGATTTTGAAACCATCGCAGCACTTTTTGAAACCATGCAGCACCAATTAAGCTAAAAAAACAAGTAATATAAAAAAATATTTAAAAGTCAATTCCTACTTTTTTTTTCACTCTATTGCAGAAAGTCCTTTATAAATAATTTTCATTCTTTTTTTAAGCTTATTTGGCGCCGTCTATTGGTAGTTATATGCAACTTAAATCTAAAAAAAAAAAAAAAATTAAATTAATTAATTAAATTTAATTACTGAATTAATATTTGAAAAAACTGTATTAACATGCAGTGTCATCCACTACAAGTTCAAAAAAAAATGTATTTGAACTTGAGTGAATGAATAAAAAGTATTTTATGAACGATTGAAAATTTAAACAAGATATATACAGGGAGAGTGTGAGCTAATAGAAGGAATTGAATAAGCTACTTTTGAAGCAGAAATGCCATGATACTATGCTTATTTTACTCGAAAAATATAATTCGTATTTTTTCTGAAAGATTTAAACAGATAACATGTGCCAGTTTTAGTTTCATAAAAAATAAACATGTAAATATTAAAAAAATCTTTTATTCAATGTATTCTATTTTTATTGCAGACAAGGCGATTAGATCCTTTGTCATGCTGGCCTGGATGCAGGATACCTACTTTTTTTTATTTGATATTCATTACCAAAAACATGCTCCATTTTAAAATCGTGCTAAAAAATATACGTGGCTAAATAATACATAAAATGCATACTCTGTTTGAATGAACACATATTTGTGAATAAGCATTTTTTATTGATGACTATCAAATAATCGATAAATAAAAACTTGACTCATCACTTTTCTACTTTGTTACTAAGAAAATCGAACCAAATATTAAAATGCATACTATATTAACGCAATGTTTTATTTACTTTTTATATTATATTGTATCATTCATTTCTATTGTTTATAAATAAATGAGAAACATGCAAATCAGATATTCTTTTTCTGCGTGTTATCAAGTTACAGTGACTAGTGACTATGTGATCCTTTCATGCAAGTCCTATTTTAGAGTTATAAAAACATCTACCGTGTAAGATTGGTAAGATTTATATAGTTCTTAGTTTTCACTTTTGAAAATGATTTAAGAAACGTTTTATCCTTATATTATTTATTTTATATAGCAAAATGTTTATGCCACACTATTCGCAATTTATTTTTCTCTTATAAAGAATTAAATTTTTTGGAAATAATAGCATTATTGCATAGACTATATTTATTCATATAGTTCTTCATTTCCAAATTTTGCAAATGACTTAGGAAATTATTTATCCTTATATAGATATTATTTATTTCATATAGTAAAATATTGATTCCATAATATTCATAATTTTTTTTCTCTTATAAAGAATTACTTTTTGTAAATAATACCATTATTGCATAGACTATCTTTATTCATATAGTTCTCCATTTACAATTTTGAAAATTATTTAGGAAATGCTTTATCCTTATATAGATATTATTTCTTTATATAGTAAAATATTGATTCCATAGCATAATTAAAGTATTCCATAATAGATTCCATAGTATAATAATTCCATAATATTCGCATTTTTTTTTTTTCTCTTATAAAGAATTATATTTTGGAAATAATATCATTATTTCATAGACTATCTTTATTCATATAGTTCTTCATTTCGAAATTTTGAAAATGATTTAGTAGAAAATGCTTTATCCATTTTATAGATATTATTTATTTTATATAGTAAAATATTGACTTAATAATATTCGCAATTTTTTTTTTTATGAAGAACTGTATTTTTGGAAATAATATCATTATTGCATAGACTATCTTTATTATTATCTTATCATGGGACACACAGTTTATTATCATTTAAGTATTTATTTGCTGATTGTATTTATGAAACATGTGCCAGAAATTTCTGAAGACATTTTGCTAATCAGTCTAAATAACCTAAAACTGGTCTAAATATGAGTAAATACTGTTCTATTCTTTATCATCAATTGATTGTCTTTTGTTATAGAACATTCTGATCATGTTGCTTGGGGATGGAACTATTTACATCTTATTAAAACGAACTTGAATTAATAAATTTTTAATTCTACTTTTAGCTCTGAATGCCGGTCAAGTGCAATACTATATATAACTCTTCAAATAGACCATGTTTCAACTCTTTCCGCTGTTTGACACATTTTTTTTTTTTTTTTTCATTTATAGAATAAAGGGCAGGCAACTGTGAATGCAAAGGATAATGAAGTGTAACGACGCAGAAATGTCGAATAGGCTTTTGAGGAATTACTCGTAGCATTTAATGAAAAAATAAATACATAAATAAATAAATTTCACAGTTATGATGTGCACAACTAGCATGTGTTAACAAACATACGTACTTAGTAAATTATACTTCCTTATTCAAATAAAGTTATAATTCTTTTTTGTTGTTGTTCGGCACTTTTCAATTATAATTCAAAATCGTAGAAAAGAATATTAATACAGTTTGCATCTCTCATCTAATTTATATGACATTTCTCTGACACTTGTATGAAATAAAATTGTCGTTTATTATTTATCGAATTGAGTGTATTATTATTTTCAATTAATTTCTAATAAATTTCAATAAATTTCTTTTTTAAAAATATAGTTTAAAGCCCTTGAATTCCCTTAAAAATATATATTTTCCATGTAATCAGAATTAAAATAGAAAATTAACGAAAGTCAAATTTCGGAAATTTTTTCTCTTTTGATCATGAACCAAATTAATTACAATTACGTCAGGAAAAGGTCTGGTTCCCTTAAATGAAATTTGATTTGAATTTATAATGAATGGTTTATTGAATATAATATGATTGGAATGCCGCTAAACAATTATTAAAATATTTAATATGAAATCATTTACAGGAATTAATTAGAAAAATAAATATACTTTTTTGACATATCATTCCCTTCAATTGCAATAAATTTTGAAATTATCACACCATTCGTTTAAAAGAGAATCCCTTTTGAATTTACACGTACTATTAGGTTTCAAATTTAATTTTTTAAAAAATAACACATATTTGTGGCTACTTCTCTTATTGTGAAAAATTTGGATGTTTTTATTATTATTATTCATTCAGCATCGATTAACATCATGAAAATTAATGAATTTATAAAAGTTTATCAAAAGATGTCAAACAGCAAATCTTTTTTAAAATAATGAAAATAAAATCAGAGGAAAAAAATATAGGATCATTTAAAAATATATGATTATTATCTCGCATAATATCTAACAAGTTATTTCATTTAGCAGATAATTTTTTAATTATGTTTTCCAACTTGCAAAGTAACTTACCTTTTTCATGGAAGTCAATAAATTGAATAATAATATTCCAATAAACTGATTCGTATTATTTATTTTCAGAAAACGTTGTTCATTATCTTATGAGTGACATTCCAATAACACGTGCAAAATTTCTAATGTTGTGGTGAAAGAAAAAATAAATTTTTGCATAAAAAAGATGAGGATTTTCTGATCACCATATTCTAATATTTTGAATGTTAATCATCATGAAATCCGTGTATTCATCATTGTGTCATCATCTCTAAGAGCATCTTATCCGATCTCAACAAATGCCTATCTTTAGATTAACCAAAGTTAACAATTTTCTAAAACAGTTTTTCATTACAGTACCAAAAGTGCTCCATTAATGCAGCGACATTCAAACTATTCTCAAAATTAAATAGAAGTTTGGAAGAAATTTAATCAATGATGTAATTTTTAGTAGAGAGCCATGGAATTGAGAAAAAGGGGGCTTGTTACGATTAGTACAATAAATACCCAATTCAGTAGTAAGATTATTCATACAAATATCTGTAACAAGACATGACGTAAGACATGTCCTGTCAGTTCGCATTGCGGAAGACTACAATAAAAAAGAAGGAAAGCCAATGTTAAATGCATTCTTTGTGAAGTCAAGTGAGTTTGTACGTGCTGTATGACTAAATGAAACAATCTGGACGATTTTACTTATAGGAGAATCATTGGCAACCTTGAGGAAGGCCACTGCTTGATAATCATAAACCACGAATTTTCAAACCACAGATTGAACTGTAAAAATGTTTGGTAGGCGATATCCCACAGAAGAAAAACAAACAAACAAACAAAAACGCCAAAGGATGACAAACACATTTTCCTGCACGTGAAAAGATATCAACTAACAACAGCTCAATACAGCAAATGGATGACAAGTGTCGAGTTTACATTGCCAGATGATTAAATAAAATATTGCCTATTCATTCGCTGTCAACGCTACATCCTGTTGGCAGCTTCCCATCTGCGGCATCGTTTAAACTGGTGTAAAGAACACACAGATTGAACATATCAATAGAGTCGGATTTTCTTTGCAGGTTAGAGTTGTTTTTGTGTCACGAATGGTTCGCAACTCCAGTTAACATGAAGGATTTATTTCACTTTCATTACAATCGGTTTTATTTCACCAATATGAAAAGAAACATTTTCGACATTTTTGAGGTACACTGCTGGAGATGCATATGATGAAGAATTGTGAACCAAATTTATGGCGGAGGCGCTGTTACTGGAGACATACTACTGTCAGCAAATGATTCTCTCCCACGTATTCCTGTTCCGATGTCCATTGATGCAGACTTTTTATGGACAATAACACCAAAACACATCGGATCCGTGCTGTTCAGAAGCTTTTAGGAAGGGGTATATATCAGGGAGGAGATAGCCAGTTTACTCCTCTGATTTAAATCCCATAGAACATATGTGGAATGCTTTTGGAAGACACCTTTCGGCAAAACTGCATACACCAAAGAACACCCAACAACAACTAAAGTCAATGAGGAATGTGAATTCTTACTTCAACAACTGTTGGATATTCTGATGGTGGGTATGGAGAGACAGTGCCCAGCAACCATTGTAGCTAAGGGCTCTCCTGTTCCTCACTAATGGATATCTATTTGCATTAAAGAAAATAATAATTAGATAATAAACTTTGAGCGGATAAACATTCTATTCATTTTTGCGTTAGTATGCTTTCTTCATCCTTTAAATACAAAAATATTATCTCTATTATGAATTTCATGTTTCTCGAGTGACCTTTTGTGAGGTTACGGAAAAAATATCTTTTCTCAAGTATTTCATACCAGTGTATAATATACATTTAATGTACATGATAAATTCAATATACAAAGCTGGAATTACTTCATTTAGTCCAGATTGGTGACGCAGATAATAATTTAGAGATTTTTTTTTATGAAAATAAACATAAGTTATGAATAAATTTCATTTTAACGGACAAACTAAATTACTCTATGGCCCTCGGTGCCACAAGTTTCGGGTTCGAGTCCCGGAGATGCCATGGATGTTTGTAGTGGTTCGGAATCTACTTAGTAGGTACTGGTCTAATATGATTGTAGAGCGTTGTCTTAAGGTTTAGTCAGTTTTCAGCCCTCGTGGTTCCTCGCTTTAAAGTGAAGTTGTATATTACCTTTAGCCATGGGGTCTTCTGTACCTAGTGTAGGAAAGGCTTTCCTGCACCAGGTGAATTAGTAACAACAACTATTTTGCTTTACATCATTTTTAGTAAACTTTGAGATAGAAATTTGAAATGTGAATCCGCAACATAACAGAAATATTTATTTTTTAAAAATAACAGTTAAAATTAATACATATTTGCTGTCTTTAAGTATATTTCGCAGAATAGTGGGATTTGAAAAGCATTAGACAAATGCTTTTTTTTTTTTTTTTTCCTTTAAAAGAGAGAATTATTTTTATATTCTTTCTGACCAAAATCCGTTGTTCAAAATACAAAAGCAAAATATGAATGATCTTTAACAAACAATGAAAGTGTTAATTAATAACCATTTCAAAAGAAAAAAGATTCTACTGCAGAAACAATGGATTTGGCAATAATAAAAGGCTCACCCACTATATCCATAATCTTTTCCAAAAGGGGAGGGAGTGATGTTTTGTTATAGCACAAAAACATGCTTCAAAGCATCTCAGCGGAACTATTTACTTCTTGAACCGGAACTTTCAGCTTATATTTGTCTGGTCACTCGATCGTTCAAAAGGGGGCTTCCCGGTGTTCTATTTTGCACCCAAACGAAACTTCCGCTATTAAAAGAATCCTGAATGGGCACAATTCCGTCATTAGTCATTTGAGCAGCGCATCATTCTGGAATTATCCGAAACGCATTCCTTGTGAACGGACATAGTTTGAACGTGCTTACAGTAGTATTACAGTTATTTGGTTAAAAAAACGACTCAGCTTAAGGCTTTGGTAAGTTATAATTATAATTATAGAAAGCAAATAATTTCGAAATTTAATTGCACATTAAAAGCAATAAAGTTAGATCATATTGACAATAAGAAGTATCTGATAATTAATATAAGTAGCAAATTCATAACACTCTTCAAAATAATTATATTAGATTTTACTTCTATTGTCTGTCCACAGTAATTTTTATCCGCTATTCGTATATGTATATACTAAAGTTTGTAATTTCAGTTTTTCTCCAGAAAGTAACTTATTATGTATGATTCAAATTATTATGTAAGTTTCAGCAATTATTATTCTTTTTTTTTTTTTCTTTGTTAAAAAAAAAAATGTTATGCCATTTCTATATTAAAAATTAAAAAAGGATATAAACTTCTTAAATTAAAGAAACCGAAATTTCAGCTTATTTATAATAGCCAGATTTTCTAAATAAAATTTATTAGTAGTAAAATTTATAAGGAATTAATTCAATATTTACATGGAATTAATTCGAAAATATGACAGAATACATATTAATAATAGTTTACTGTCAATATGACGAGGATATTTTTATCACTGTGAAAGAAAAATTAAAATTTCTTAGCCATTCATACTCTTTGCTTTGTAAGAGTGCATTAAATATTTGTTTACATTTATTTTAATTTGTTTTTACATTTATTTTAATTTGTTTTTACATTTATTTACCTTAACATCTACTCAGTGAATCTTCCATGTATCTGTCGTTCTAATAGTAAATGATCTCAGGTCAAAATGTCTTAATATCTACGAATTTTAATATATAAAATTTGTTCAAAAATATATTTGTCTCTATATAATAATATACAAAATAACTCATGTCATTATTTTTTCAAGGTTCCTTTGAAATGGTACGGAGTTTTATTTCAAGCCTCATAATAAGCAATATTATTTACATATTATTGTTCATTCACTTGCATACTCTTGAGGCTAAAAGAACAAATTATGCAATAAAAGAGGTCAAAGGCACCAACGCGTTCAAATTGGAGAATATCCAGGTTTGTGAATTCCCACTTGGTATTTCTAATTTAATGTTGAGTAGTATATTATTATATACTGATTATTATGCTTTATAGTATTAATCATACTTGAAAAATATAAATGTTTAAATTTCTCTATGTATAAAGCAAAAGATTTGACTGTGGGTTCGTATTTCCAGAAACTTATAAACTATATATCATAAAAAGCCATTTTTTTCTCAAAATTTATCATTTTTTTTATCATCAAATATCAGAAAAAAAAATTTCATTAGTTAATTTCTAATTAAATAAAAATCGCGTTTTTTATTGAAAATTAAGTTTTTAAAAAATTATTTTTAAGAATCATCTGCTTTTATTATATTTTTTAAATATTCACAAAATGCAGAAAAATAATAATAAATAATTAAATAAAAATTATCCAGGTGGTAAATTAATTTGAATGTACGGTGTAAATAATATAAACACTACAAAAACTGAGAAACACAATTCTTTCTCTTAAGATACTATAAAAAAATATATATAAAACTAAAATAATAAATAATAAAAATATAAAACTATACAAAAATTGTAATAAATTCTTTTTAAATTAAAAACTTAATTAAATTTAATTAAATTAATAATTAATTTAATTTTAAATGAATTTAGTTTTAAATATTTAAAATTAATTTTAATTTTAAATATGTAAAATTAATTTTACTTTTAAAATTAGTCGTAGCGATCGTAGTCTTTTTATAATGTCATCAAAACTTTCATTTTTACAGAAGTAGTAAACTATTTAGAAATATTTCATTGAAAGAAATTAAAAATATTTTTATTTGTTTTTAGGAAAATTTTTAAAGGTGAACGACAAAAATTTTGTCTTTACGATCGTTGTTCTTTTTACTTATTTATTTAATTTTCGTTTGTTTCAAGTATTTTTCCGATAGAATTCACTTTTTGCGAAAGTTTTCTCTGAATTTTTCTTGCGACATTTTTTTTTTTCGTAATGAAATTTACTAAAGTAATAAATATATAGTTTCATTAAAGATGGGCCGTATCATATCTACTAGTTAAAAATAAATTTATCAAAAAATTTAAAATTTTCATTATGAATAAACGAATCTTTAAACTTTTTTTCATTGTTTAAGGAAGCATTTTAAATTAATTCATTTTATTTTTTAATTTTTTTTAAATATTTTAACTTCTAAATAAATTTTCGCGTAAAAGAACAATTGTTTTTAATGTTTAAATTTAGTTACTTTTGTGTACTGTTTTTTCACTATTGAATATATTAAAAAAATTCTCTATATTTCATTCAATAATGAAAAGAAATTTTTAAAAAAATAGTGTAAAAATATTTTACTTAAAATAATAATAAGTGTCCATGTTTCAAGTAATTCTTCAATAAAGAAGCAAGAAATCATCGAGTGAAAACTTGCACTGAATACTTTTTTTTTTCTTTGAGGTCATGGGATCATAAGTGTCGAGAAATTTCTTTGTTTGTTTATACTAAAACCGGTATTGTTAAAACAATAGTCTATTAAGATTTCCGAGATAAAGTTTTATAGAATTTTTACGCTTGATAAATTCATGGAATTTCATTTAAGAACGTTATATTCCAAATAAAAGATCTGTGATCTTTTATTGTAAGATCTCCAAATCAACATATAATACATAGTATTTTTCAACGAAATTTAAATTATTACATGCATTTTAATTAATATGCGTGAGTTGTAGGTTAAATTATAATACGAAGAAATTCTAATGGGAGGATGCCAGTTAGTTCTAAAAAAATCATTTTTGTAAAAAATTAACTGGAACAAACGTTTTTAAAAATTTAAAATTTGAGAAATATTTATCAAAAATACAATTATTATTTGAAAAATGCTTTTCTGGTTTATGTTGTAATGTTATAAATGCAAGGAGGGATGTGCAATATGTCAATTATTTGAATAGATACCATAAAAATTGATACGAATTGAGCATTTTTAGTTTCATTTAAATTAAAATGCTCAGTATAATTTTCTTCTATTTTAATTAAAATTTGTCAGATGATAATTATTTTCTATTTAAACTTATTTCTATGTATACCGATAATACGTACCGAAAGGCTGATTCATTTAAGCTTCATTGCTTTCGAACCCAATTCTAAACGTAAAGTACTATATATATATGTATATATACATATTAATTAAGACATACTAATTAGTACTATGCCGTGTACTGTTATCAATGTACTATTACAAAATATTACAACTTTTAGAATTTAATTTGTTTTTTGTATTCTTACTCACTCCTTAAACATGATAGAATAATATTTTTTTATATTTAATTTGTGGCTCCGTGGTAATTGGATCATTCAGTTATAAATCCGCTTAGGTTTCCGTTGTCGTCACTATTTTCAGAAATGATTAGATTTGATGGTTGTTGTCATCAAAGACGGCACTATGATCGCTGACATCTTTGGCAAGTTGAATATCGGTGTCTTTTTAAAGTAAAAGTCGAAAAATGTAGACATGAAAAAAAAAACAAATAGAAATGGGTTTATTAACTGGGTTATTTGTGAACAAATAGTGCACAACGATATTATTTTCTGAAAAATTAGTCAACTTAAAATTAACTTACCTACTTCACGAAATATTATTATAAATGGCAGGAAACAAAAACAAACAATTCTCAGAAACAAAAGAAAAACGGGCAGCTGTCACTTTGACATCTGAGGAATTATATTTTGTTGCCTTTCCCGGTGAAAAACATATCTACAATAACGCAATTTAAAACTACTGTCTATAAGAACTCAATTAAAAATTCCTGAGAAACTAGAGATTTAAACTAGAAATTTGGCAACCGAACATCTTATCATTAAAGTGATCTTAAATATCTTTATACACGATATATATATATATATATATATATATATATATATATATATATAGAAGCACGGAAGCAGCTAATGAATCTATTTTCATTTTATTAACATCCTTAAGAAGATCTACGAAGTTTGGGTTCAGATCTAGAAGGTCATGGTAGAGCACGTCCGCGAACTGCTAAACTTGTAAGATGTCTTCAGTCAGAGAGTATGAAATTGTAAATGTCTGAGTCTGCAGAGTCTGAGGGAAAAAAAGAACTGGTTTGTCGATCTACAGTAATTTTGTGCACGCTTTAGGTTAAGTATACCGGGATCTACAGTTTAACGTGGATTTCAAACCACCAACAAACATCCATGAGCATCCATATAAGCATCCATGCCCCACCTAGGATTCGAATCTGAAGTATCAAAGGCAGAGTGCTTGCCAGTCGGCCATCAGGCCTCAAAAGAACTGGAGAAAGAAGCAATCGTTAAGGTAGCGATAAATTATAGAAGATAGAAGTGGCTGTACCCAGAAAATGAAAATGGAGAATTGTGAGTCTGTTAATCGTAGACCGAAAATTCAGGAAAATCAAAATGAGTTTTATTGCACACACACATGCATATATAACATAGTATCTGGATTTAGTAAAATGTCTACACGCTATACGATGAGATCGATTACAGGGGCACATGGCGGTAAACAGTGAAGCTAGCGTTTCTATTTCGCAACTAGATGCAGGAAAAAAACAAAAATGATTAGAAAGCTGTAGACCGAAAGAAAAAATCCTTCCGCACAATAATATTAAAAATAGAACTTGTGAAATGCTGATTCGTTTGTTCGCCCTTTACCACACTCTTGCGCCATGAAAAGTATTAGACAGCAAACAACAACTTTCTGTTAGACACAGTGAATATCTTAAAACTTTTATTCCATGCTGTATATTCGTAGCACATCAAGGGCATATTCATTAATAATACACCGTTTAAAGTCCTGCAGTATTGGCGGTTTGCATACACTTGCTATTTGAGGAATCCTCCCCAAAAGGTCTAATGGAGTAAATTAGGTGATTGTGAAAACCATTCAACACAACCACTCTACACGATGATTTAAAGCTTGAATGTCTGTCATGTATTGCTTTACATCTGACGTCTTGTGCGTAGGGGTACTGGTCAGGTTGTAACCATGCATTGACGTCGGCTTCGTTTTTGACCAAAGGACGATCTTTTCCGCATTCGTCCATATTATTTGTAACATCACGCATTTCGAAATTCGCGAAACGAATGCGCGATTTGCACGTTCTGTTTTTAACATGTGGAATCTGCTATTTTTCCTTTTTAAAAACGGCAGACTGAACAAATATTTTATTTTATTTTATTTCTTTTTTGTGAGGGGGATCTTTGTTGCACCCTTTCCCCCAATAAAATGGCACACTGCAGGCATCTCCCCGAATTGACTATACTATGAACCAACCCTGGTGGTAATAGCTTATGTAAGCTCTCACAACGACAATCAGTCTCCCAAGACGGAGCCTGATGGCCGAGTGGCCAGCGCTCTGCTCTCGGTACCACAGGTATCGGGTTCGAATCCCGACGGTGCCATGGATGTTTGTAGGGCTTCGGAATCCCTTTTAAGCCGTAGGTCCCGGTCTCCTATGATTGTAGAGAGTCACAGAGCCTAATCAGACTTCTTCTCACCCACATCATTTCCAAATTGTAAAGGGGCAACTCAGTTCTCGGCACAGTGATGTGTGTGGTGTGGTGTAGTGTAGTAATATTAGTAGTCTCCCAAGACAAATAATATTCAAGTCTATCTCGAAAATAACAACAAACTATTTCGAAAATAACAAAATGATTAATAGGAGTCCGAGGACTACAAACTCCCGATGAGTGAAATAAAAAAAAAGAAAAGAAAAGAATGGAGAATTTATGTCTTAATTTATCTTAAAATTTATTTACGTTGATTAACTAGTATTTGTTAACTAGTATTACAAGCACGAAAAATTAAAATGTTTATATAAAAATAATTTTTTTTTTCAGGAGAATCGAACACCAGAAGACAAGGTCGTCCAGGTCAAAATGGGGATGTTTACGAATTTCACAGATTTCAGCATTACGGTTTTAAACCCCAGCACCAAATACTTTTAGCCTTGAAAGTATGTTGGCGTTCTTAGCACCTCTCGCCACAATTCCCATAATTGCCAGTGCAGCTCTCAGCAGCATGGCTGCCGTGCTACCAACGCTTACAACAGAAGGTAAACAATTCCAAGAAAAGTATCTCATTCTTTTTAACTCGCTAAGAGCAATAAAATTCAGACATGTGATTTATTACTTAACATCATGAATAATTTTCGGATTATTCACCTGTATGCTAATAAGTTATCTTCACCTCAAAAACATTTCAGTCGAAAGAAATGAGAAATTTTTCCCTGTCGTCGCTTAGTCAACCCATAAAAATGTGTTTATATGAATAGTAAAAGTTTGTCTTATATGAATTGTGTTTTTCTAAATTATTAAGTCCTTTATTTTTATTCAATGCTTTATAAAATACGTTAGTTATCGTCATGAATCGAAAAGTAAAGAGCGAAAATATTTTAAAACATTAACATTTTATTTTACTTATTAGAACAAAAAAGATCTACATGAATTGATTGGAAAGTGCAAAAATAGACGAGATGAAATGATATATAAATGAGACGAAAATTCAATTATAATAAATAGAATAATAGCAAATAATCTTATAAAATAGGTTAATTGTTAGATAGCTTTTTGCTTTAAAAAAATCATGAATTATTTTTTGAAATCAATTAAAAAAAAATTTTTTAAATAAAATTTTTATAATTTATTAATTAGTTGGAATTATTAACGAACAATATTATCGATTGATATGTAATGACTAAACCTTTTTCTAAATAAGAATAAAATTTTTAAAGAACAACTTCATTAGAAATGTTTTATTTATCATCATTTTAAATCTTCTTCTTCTTCATTGGAGCAACAGCCCCATGGTGGGCCAAAGCCGTCTGCCTGCTGGCAGATTTCGAGACAGGAGATGTTTTCTTTTTAATGAGTAGCGTTATCAGCCCTACGCCCAACAGTCATATTAGACCGGCATCTACTATTTAAAGTAAATTCGAACTACTACAAACATCCATGGCACCGCCAAGACTCGAACCCGAATCCTGTGAAGCCGAGCGCCAGAGAGCTAGTCACTTGGTCATCAGCACCCTCATTTAAAATTAGAAGATTAAAATTCACATAAGGCATCGATTATAAATGTCTATATCCTACAACTTCGTCCATATCCATGTACAGGGGGCATGGTGGCCGAGTGGATGATGGCCCTTTTTTCTTAAATGTAAGAGAGATTTCATTGCTTTCATATCATTATAAATTAGGGTTCTTGATATTCCCATTCCTACAATGTTTTAATGAAACTAATTTTTTGTTTAATTTATCAGGAATGGTGAAAGGCAGAAGTCGAAGGGAAGCTGTAATGGACATGCTGGATCCCACAATGGCAGTGAACTCTTCGACATGGCAATTTAGCCGACATGAAAATTTTCCAAGGGAGCGAAATGTTCGAGATCTAGACGTAATACATAAATACTTAAGGCAAATGAATCCTAAAGCAGATTACAACGATCAAGTTATGGCGTCGTATTTACAATGCAGTGGTATGCTCAGTTCCGGTAATCATTGCCTGGAAAGACTAGCTTTGCCAGTTTTCAGATAGTTCTTCAAAATTAGCATCCTTAGAAAAAGATGTTTCATCATTGTAAGCATTCCTTTTTTTCAGTACTTTTAAATTCTTATTTTTTATCAAACCTGTTAATCTATTTTTCCTGCATTTATCAGTTATTGAAGTTATCTAGGAAATAATTTTTTCCTGCGAAATACATTTCTTTTCTTTGACATGGAAATAATGATGGTATTGTTTGCTTCGCATTCTGTTCCAAATATCAAGGCTGAATGTCATACATTAAAAATCAATTATCTGTGAAACCTAAATGATTACACGACGATAAAATATTTTTGATGTCACTTTTATCTTACATGAAAAAAAAAAAAATGAAGATAATGGAAAATAATTTTTAATATTGCTTTTATGTTAGTAGAAGAAATATTATTAACCTGATTAAAATATAGTTGATTTACTATATTTTAACTACATGTAATTTTAATTATTAAAATATTGTTATGCTTTATTTCGCTGAAACGTTGACTTATGGTGTGGTATTATAGATGAAGACTGTTCACATATCTTGAAATCTTGAGCTTTTGCCATTGATAGATGACCATACGAACTGGGGGAGCGGAGGAGGGGGGCGAGAAATCATTTTGATTTGGATTTAATAACTGGATGAGCAATATCATGAATACTGCTAAATACTTAGTTTTCTAAATTCAAATCGTATATTTATATAGATATATACTGTATACCAACTGTATTATAATACAGTTGTTCAAATATACGGTATTTTGTGAGCTATTGAAGGAATTTAAGACGACTTCAGGTAATTTTTCGAGCTTCAGAAATTGGTTTGTCGCTCTACGGTCATTTTGTGCACACGAGGGTTAAATAGACCGAGGCCTACAGTTTAACGTGGATTTCATGCCACTCACAAACATCCATGCCACCACCAGTATTTGAACCTGAAGCCTGTAATACCAAAGGCCAGAACGCCAGCCAATTGGCCATCAGGCCGCTTGAGCTTCAGAGAAGAATTTTTTTAAAAAAAGGCATGCATTTTAGTTCAGGATCTGAAATTTATTAGCCCAAAACTTTCATATGTCATAATAAATCAAACAATCGTTTAGTGCCAAGATCGATATCAGTTAGCAGTTTTTCTATCCTAGATCCTTCCGTGCAGTTAATAAAAATTTTTTTAGAACATTATATTTATTATCGTTTGGCGGATTGGACAGGGATATCACCAACAAAATCCAAAACATTTTCTAGAGCGCAACGACAACAACATTATATATATAAATTTTGAACAATAACTCTACTTGAAAATTGGGCTTCAAGTTGAATAAACCATAATTTTTGCTTATTTTTATAGAGCGCTGGCAATTGTACCGCATTTCGATTAAATTGAGAATCAATTTTCTTATTCTTCATTAATCATAATAGCATAGCAATTAAATGCTTTAAATACAATTAAGCGTACCTAGTATTTGTTTGAATGTACGAAATGCAGCTTCAAAAGTTAGTTTAACCAATTCGGTTTTCGAAAGTTCGTTGATCACGTTCCTTTGATTGCTAGATACGGTATGAGAGTCACACCGATTGTGAATAATCATTTTGGAAAGAAATTACAAAGTTCTACATCACATGAATTACATTTTAAAGAAATTATTTATAGCAGCAATAAAATGAAACAAATAAGATGCTACGGATTAATGTTACATAGAAAAGATGAAAAGAATGGCGAAGTTACATAACAACAAATTTAGTTGTTTTTTAACTTACAGTATAGAAAAAAACTATTGAGGGTTTATCCACTAGACGTCAGTATTGAGCAACTATAGTTATTTTACGGGCCCTCTTTGCCTGTAAGATAAAGGCCACGGGTACCCTTTACGAGTAAAACGAAGGCAACGGACCCTCTCCCCAGTATAATACTTTTAAGTGTGTATAAAAATAAAAGTAATTCTGTATCATTAAAAATTAACAAACTAAAACTATGATACAGTAATTGTACACTAGCCTTTTTTCCAGATATATTACACAACAATAAAAATTTATAATTCAAATTTTATTATTCAAAAGAATACAAATAATTGTGCTTTTATTTTGTAAGAAAATAATTGTAATTATAATTACATTATAATTATAATTGTTCAATATTGTTTAAGATGTATTGCATACATTCATACAAGAAATGCTAAACTTAGTTATAAATAATTTAAAATAGAAATGTTTTTAAGGATATGGATTTTTTTCTCGTGCCTTAACAAATCAGAAAATAATTTGCTTAAAAACCTGTGCGGTAGAATTTGTGTAGCAGCATTGTCAATTTCATTATGAATGAAGTTGACAATGTTACTGCACATATTCTACAACAAACATTATGGAATGTGTGACAATTTGTCATAGAACATAGGGTGACACGATTGTGTTTGCAACAAAATGTTAGATATATCAAACATTTGCTTTGATAAAACAATTTTGCAAAACTAACTGTACAATTCTAAGTTGCTTGCACAATTTTATATTATTACTAAAAGTTATGTGTTGTAGTTGTTGAAATGTATAACACTTCAGAAAATAATCATAGATAATTACATAAATTCTTTCTTTCTGGTTTTCTTTTACTCGTGTAAAAATCGAATCGAATGTATAATCGAATCCCTTTTATTTCTTTCAGAATCATTTATACAATCCTCAGCAATAAACATATTAAGGCAGAGTTCAAAGAAAGACTAAGAAAGGCTGCATTTTATGGCAGAGATACAAATGGACAGTGTGGATTGTACTTTTGCTCAAGGACTGACTTCACATCAACGTAACAGGAAGTCCCGAAGAAGACTGGTTCATTGCTTAGCATTAGATATCATGAGAAAAATCTGAATTCAATAAATATTGCACGACTCCGCTGCACCACGACCATGTAGTGAAAACTATTATATCTGCATTATTTCGAAGGTAGAGTGATAAACTAAATGTAAGACGATTAAAATACTACTGAATTGTACATTGAAAATGAAAATATTAAAATAAAAAATTGAAAAAATAAAAATACTCTATTGAGTATGTATTGCATTAACATTTTATATTATATTTAAGATTAAAGCTACAAAACTTTGATGGCATGACGTTATCTTAAAAATTTATCTTCCTGTTTATATAAATGTTCAGATATTATATATATGATTTCTTGTTATGTCATTTTGCAAAGCTAAATTTATAAGCGTATTTATATGTATAAGTAGTTACAATTCTTGCTGTAAATCTACTAAAAATTAGAAATTTATTAACTCATAATTTTTTTTTTTTTTTTTTTTCTGGAGGGGTGCATCTTTTTTATCCGCGTTTCAGCATGCTTATACTATATATTGAAAAAAATTATCCTATTTTAAGTATAAAAGAAACTACACTTAGTGTTTGTAACGCATTTATGTCTGAATCTGAAAATCTGAATTCTTGTGTTTGTTTCTGAGAATCTGTATTCTTGCTTTTAATTTCAAATTTTAAACGATACTCCAGTAATTTTTCTACTCATGTTTGACAAAATATATATATTATCAGTTTGATTAATTATTAAAAATATAAATAATATGTTAAAATGACACAAATTATATTTGATATTTATTCAAAATAGAAATTTTTTAAATACATAAATGAATGATCGGATTTTAAACATTCTTAAAAAAAAAATATTACAGTCAGAGATGAAAATAAAGTGTATTCAAAGTTTCTTACCTGTTACAAACATTTGATGAGTGAATCGTTCGCAAGACGACGAATATCTAATCTGTAATCAATTTTCCCTATATATATTTTATAATTTTACGCCGTCAAAGGTTCTTAATGCAGCATTGATGTTTTTTTTTTTTTTTTTTTTTTTTAATTCATTGAGTGTTTTTAGAAATGAGGCTTTACAAACGAGATGATCCAACTCCATAAAAGAAACCACATGGTGTGAGATCAGAGAATCTTGTGGCCATGTGAATACGAGTAAATCATCGTCATCCGCACTTTAATCTAGAGTAGTGAAAGCTCCTCATTTAAGTAACTATGAACAAAGCCCAGAGGAGATTAAAATTAGCCCAAAAATTATTTTATAAGCACTTAGTATTTATTTATTTATTTATTTTTAAATTATCTGAAGTGGAAAAACACCATCTAGTGCCCATCGCCTTACTTCCTTGGATAATACCTAAATATATATAATTAAATTTATCGTAACTTTCCAATTCTTTTGTCCCTATGAATATGTTTCATTTGACTTTAAAATGTTAGCCAATTTGTAACATTGCCTCCAAAATAGTTTTAGATCCATTTTTAAGTAAATTCAATTTTCTTCTGTTAAAAGTTGATGGCGAATGAATAGACACAGCATAATAGTTTGGTACAATTTATTAATTCAAATATGATTCTAAATTGACAAGCACCAAATCCATTTTTTCCTTACACTTCCTTTTCCCTAATTCCTTTCCATTCTACAGTTTTACATTCTTTTTCTAGCATCTAGTTATTATTAATAGGGCCTGAATGGCTGAGTGGCTAGCTCTCTGGCACTCGGCACCACAGGTTTTTCGGGTTCGAGTTCCGGCGGTGCCAATGGATGTTTGTAGTGGTTCGGAATCCACTTTAAACCATAGGTCCCGGTCTAATAAGATCGTAGAGCGTTGCGGGGCATTGTTACTCCACGTCAGTAGCTTATCCTCAAGTTACACGCGCCCCCCGGTAATGTAAAGTGAGTAACGACTGTGCAGCGCTTGCCTTAAGGGATCCAAGACCAAGCTGTCTAAGTGTTTGCCAGCTGCGTTAGAAAGAAAGAAAAAAAGTTATTATTAATAGCAAGTTTAGTAAATAAACTCTGCAACATACTGTCTTTAAATTTTAGAGTTTCAATATCAGATGTTTCTTTATCTAATTCTAATATAATAACTTTAAAAAACTTTATTGGACGACATTGTGACCAAAGTGCCGTTCATTTACTTTTTCCTGATTCCATTATGCATAATTAAAAATTAAAACAACTTCTGCATATAATTAATAAAATATAAATGGTTACTGGCATTAGTATCCAATTATTAAGTTATTGCCACCAAATGTTAAGAGATTTTCAAGAATAAACTATTCTCTTTTCTCCAGCTAACTTGACTTTGAAATTTATGCTGTTTGGTTGGCTGCTTTATCTTGTTGTTATCCAATTGTGATTCAGAATAGAAAAAGGAAAAAAATAACCAAGAAATACAAACTCGTACCTTACTGCGAGCTCCAAGGAACTAAACTGAAAAAAAATCCTATTAAAAAAAACTTAGAAGTTCCTAAGGAAATACACACCCGGGGGCTGAATGGCCGAGTGGCTAGCGCTCTGGCGCTCGGTACCACAGGTTTCGGGTTCGAGTCCCGGCGGTGCCATGGATGTTTGTAGTGGTTCGGAATCCACTTTAAACCGTAGGTCCCGGTCTAACACGAGCGTTGTGGAGAGTGAGATATTGAAAATAAGGAAAAAAGCAAACTGTTCATATATATAGTGATTAGGGGATTATAGTCTTTGTTGCTTCACATCCCCATATACCACTTCATTCATCATCATCACCAATACACACCCAAAACAAATAACACCATGAAACCTTGTTCCTGATCATCATTATCTGCTGTTGATTGAAAAACAAGTAATATAAAAAAAAAAATTTAATGTCACTTCCTACTTTTTTCTCACTATATTGCAGAGTCCTTTATAAATAATTTTCATTCATTTTTTTAGTTTATCTGGCGCCATCTATTGGTAGATATATGAAACTTAAATCTCAAAAAAAAAAAAAACTAAAATTAATCAATTAAATTTAATTACTGAATTAATATTTGGAAAAACTGTATTAACACCCAGTGTCATCCACTACAAGTTCAAAAAAGTGTATTTGAACTCGAGTGGATGAATAAAAAAAGTATTTTATGAACGATTAAAAATTTGAACAAGATATATATAGGGAGAGTGAGATCTAATAGAAGGAATTGAATAATAGCTAAAGTGAGAAAGAAGAAATCATCAAAGGTTAAAAAAAAAAAAAAAAAAAAAAAAATCACAACTTTGATGGTTTGCTTAAGTAGATTAATAACAAACTCTGATCACTAACATGATAAAATAAACTTTTCTAGACAGTGATTAGACTGCGAAGGGAGTATGGAAAGTAAAAAGAAAAATGTCAGGAAGATTTCGGACTGTATTTAACATGTTGCGGGAATTGCTACATTGTTTGAGTTTTATACTGTACATCGACAGATAGATAAAAAAAAAAATCCAGGAGAAGGATAATGCATTCTAGCCAAAGCTGTTCTGTAATTTGTTTCTGTTAAACCAAATCTATATAGTTTACCCCTCGATAGATATGATTTGGTGCAAAACACAGGGCAGTATAACATCTGATTTCTTATTCAGAGGATATAAATGTTGGATTTGTTTAATTATGCTTAAATGAGAAAGCTCTTGAGTATTTGTTGCCTGCCATACCTCTTCTGTTTTTGCCCTATATCATATTTGTTTTTATAAATATTGATGTGCTCCTGTGATATCCAGTGCGGAATTCTTTCCATCTATGTATCCTTAATCAGATAATCAACTACCTCTTTCTCTGCAATTCCAGCAACCAAAACAAAATTTATAGATGAAATTGTTCCAGCTGCTTATAACAATAGATGACCAACCAGTTTTATTGCTCATTAATCGTGAAAAATTGGAAGGGACTATTACTAATTGTTTATAATACTGAAAGGCTCTCTGTTACTATAGTGTAATTTTCAACTGAGTCGACATAATACGAGAGAAGTAATAAAAGAACTGGAGTTTTTCAGTGAAAACACTGTTATACAAAGAAATACTGCATGCGTAAAAATTAGTTGAACTTTTTTTATAGTGCGTTTGATTGTTTATGAAAAATTTTAAAAGGATCGAAGGCGAGATTAATTTTATCTTTTCAATGATATTATTTTGCTCAAAAAGATATTAAGTGTATGCGGGTAACTGTTTACTTTCGAAACTAAGGTTATGAAAATGAATGGGGATATTAGCATGTAGTTCAATTGATAGAAAACTGGGAATTAACTACGAGACAGATATATATGAAATATTGATGCTGTGATTCTGCAAGTGTTGAGTTGGAATTCGTTTTTATTTGAAAAATTTACTGCTTCCAATTTCTCAGGATGAAGGGTGAATTAACATGCTTCACTCTATTAAATTATTTTATGACGAATTATTTGATAAATAAAGAGAACTTTGTCAAGACTTTTATCACCGATAAAAAAAAAAAAAAAAATTAGGTTGCATATAATAAACATTTAGTATGAGTGGGAATGATATCAAAAAATATCCTGCAAGTAGATAGTGAAGAGGAAAACATTTAGCACATTGCTCTGTTAACTGCGCAAGTGAAAAATAATTTAATTGAAACAGAGTTTTCTCCATTTTACATAAACTCCTATAAAATTGATGATACTAAAAATCCACTTTGTGGAGATGCCATTTATACTAACTTGTAAATTTTTTTAATAATAAATCATCCCTCCGAATTGAATTGTAGGCTGAAGATATGTCTAATTTAATTAATATAAAATAGTTTTTGGCATTTTTATTTTCGACGATCTTGTGTTGAAGGAGTGGCAAGGAATACATACAATACTTAAAAGGAATGAAGCTGGAATGATAATGATGGAATTTGTTCAGGAAATGAAAAGTGAATAATTCTCTTAAGTACAATCCTTTCAAAAGTTTTACATAAAACGGAAGTTAAAGCAATTGTTCGGTAGGGTAAATGGAAGTACTATCTTTGTTTGATTTAAAAATTGGGATGATTCGTGTAGTGGACCACTCTTGTTGAATATTGACAGTGAGCCAGATGTTATTAAAAAAATATGAAGAAATAGATAAAGATAGTGACCGGGAAGAATTTTTAATTAATTTGGATAGAATACTGTCCCCGGTTGAAAAAGCATTAAGAGCAGAGTTTATAGTAATTTGTAATTTACTGAAAGTAAAAAGGTCCATTGTAATTGTGTGAGGAAACATCGGAAAGATCAGAGGGAATAAAACGCTGGTGGGAAGGTTTATTGAAATACGATGCCAGAAAATTTGTTTGTTGAAAAGAATCTGTAATGGAGAAATTAGTGTCAGTGCGAATGATTTTGTTGCTGGCGAGATGATTAGTTCTATTGTGAGTAGTTCGGATAATTTTGCTGTTATATCCAGTGGAAGCAAAAACGGAACCCCAATATTTTCTTTTTTAAGTTGGCAGAATTTTTTTCTGTATATTATCCAAATTCCCCAGTCTCAAGAAAGTTTAACGCACGCATGATACAAAAGTCGTCTTTGTTATAAAAGTTGATTGCATTGTGGAAATAAATGGTTGATGGGAGATTCTACAATTCTTTTTATTATTAATTTAAATGTTGGATAAAGACTGTAAATCAGAGTATGACTTCAATTTATGTGTGAGATTCTATTGCTCTTGTAAATAAATAAGAACTTTTAAGCCATGCAATGGTCTGTCTGCAAGTGTTTTTGAGAATTATTGAGTTTGAAAGGAAAATTGGATAGGTAAATGATCACTGTCGAAAATCTTAGTGAACGAAGATAGTTAAATTCGGGTCTATATCTGAACTGGCAATAGAGAGATCAATAATAAGAGACGATGATGGAGTGATATGAGTAGGCAAGTTGGTGTTGAGGACGTTTAGATTATTATTGAATAATCCAATTGATCAAAGTTTCAGAACTACGAAAACCCAAATACTAACAGTTGAAAGTATTAAAATAATAATTAAGTGACCTCCCGAGCGCAGACAAATCGATTTTTATTATTTTCAAAAGAATTGCGAAACTAAAAACTCGTTGCCACTCAAACCCAAAACAAACTTTTATACAAAAAAAAAAAAAAAAAAAAAAAAAAAATGATGCCAAATATAACACCCAGGCACACGGCCCAACAACCGAGAATTATGGTCTTTAAAAAGCAAAGTCATCGAAGATGTTCGATGCAGTTATGCTATCCTTCACATCAAGCATCTCGGACTTACGTATATACAGAATACCAGGATACCTTACGTATTAACAGAATATCCACACCACCAATATTACGTATTAATATTTCCTTATATTCTAACAGATGGGCTGAAACGTTCGTAGGCTGACACATAGATGACTCTACAAGTATTAAATCCATATGATTTTTAGTTAGCCCTAACCTTCAAAAGACATGTGTGTATAAATTTTAACAGCTGTTGCACTGTTAGTATGTGAGTTATAGCATTTTTAGTGAAGCAACTTTTGTTAGTTTGAAAAATGGATAAAAAGGAATTTCGTGTGTTAACAAAGCATTGGCTTTTAGCGAAAAAAATACTATTGAAGCCAAGGCTTGGCTTGATAAACATTATTCGGAATTTGCACCAAGAAAATCAACCGTAGAAAAGTGGTTTGCTAAATTTAAACGAGGCGAAATGAGCACAAAGGAAGATGCACGCAGTGGACGCCCCAAAAGAGGCTGCTGCCGACGAAAACATAAAAAAAAATCCACAAAATAATTTCTGATAACCGTAAAGTGAAGTTGATTGAGATAGCTGAGACCCTAAAGATATCAAAGGATCGTGTTGGACATATCTTGAATAAATATTTGTATATGCGAAAGCTCGGTTCAAAGTGGGTGCCGCGCGAGCTCCCAATCGACCCAAAACAACAAC
Source organism: Caerostris extrusa (assembly GCA_021605095.1). Taxonomy (NCBI): domain Eukaryota; kingdom Metazoa; phylum Arthropoda; class Arachnida; order Araneae; family Araneidae; genus Caerostris; species Caerostris extrusa. The sequence goes on along the minus strand of BPLR01005365.1, from coordinate 61,522 downwards.
GAATTGATGACTCTAAGCAGTATTTGGAGCTGTTCAATCGTAAGAAACCCGAATTTTTGCGTCGATATGTGACAATGGATGAAAGATGGCTCCATCGTTTCACACCGGAGTCCAATCGACAGTCAGCCGAGTGGACTGCACGTGATAAACACTAAAAATGCTATAACTCACGTACTAATAGTGTAACAGCTGTCAAATTTATACACGTGTCTTTTGAAGGTTAGGGCTAACTAAAAATCATATGGATTTAATACTAGTAGCACCATCTATGTGTCAGCCTACGAACTTTTCAGCCCACCTGTTATTCCAGTTAAAAAAAAAAAAAAAAAAAAAAAAAAAAAAAAAAAAAAAAATGGGAAGTGTTGCATGTTTTATAAAAATGAAGTTTGCAAAAAGTAATGTATTATATAAAAATAATAATAAACAACCTAAATGTCAGCCGGAATTTAAAACAGCAATAGTCAATAATGAGAAAAAAAAATAATCCAAAATAATTTTTGCCTCTTTACCATTAAATTATTTTTAATATTCATAATGTATTCTTGTTTTCTCATCTTTTAAATAAAGTGTTACGATGAACCACAATAATAGCGAGAAGATGATAGTTATGACAAAAACAAGTAATAAAAAAAAAAAAAAAAAATTTAAGTCAATTCCTACTTTTTTTTTCACTATATTGCAGAAAGTCCTTTATAAATAATTTTCATTTATCTGGCGCCATCTATTGGTAGATATATACAACTTAAATCTAAAAAAAATAATAATAATAAAATTAATTAAATTTAATTACTGAATTAATATTTGAAAAATTGTATTAACATCCAGTGTCATCCACTAAAAGTTAAAAAAAAAAAAAAAAAAAATGCAACGGAACTTGAATGGATGAATAAAAAGTATTTTATTAACGATTGAAAATTTGAACAAGATATATATAGGGAGAGTGTGAGGTAATAGCAGGAATTGAATAAAAAATCACAAAACCATATAAATGATTCATAACATTTTCTTTATTAGAAAAATATGCGTACCAATTAAATGAATAAATGTCAAGAAAACACCGCAACATCTTAAAAACAATTGTATAGGTAACAAACATAAAACAAGGAAAATAAAATAAAAACAGCAAAATAATAATAAGACTTTTTGAGAGCATTCTATTAATATATATTCAATAAAATATGCCCTGATATACAAAAAGATATTTTTATTATAAATAACAAAATAAAACATTTTTATTTCCACAAAATTTAAAAAAATTTCTTTAAAAATACAGTGAAGTACAGTCTCGAATATTTTTCAATGATCTTTATATCGTATGCCAGGCTTGTACAGATCTAAGAACTTGAATCGCAACCTCTGATACAACGATGCTTATAAATAATGCGCTTTATTAATTAAATTTTGACTATAATATAAGATTTCATAATTCAAATATAATGAACAAACAAAATCGTTTTTTAGCGAAATTTTTAAAAATATTTTTCGAATTTTAACAAGTGCAAAAACAAATCTTTAGTTTAAGAATAATCTACAGACACTTAAAAAAAAAAAACATTAATAAAAGTTATAAAAGAAACCCTCAAATTGTACACGTATCAACAATTTCACATACATAATCTACTGAATAAATAAAAAATAATAGGAAAAAAAATTAGTATGACTAAATTCATAAAAACACAAATTTCAATCATCAAGCTAAATCGTTTTCATTGTTCCGGGAAATCCCCCCCTTCAGAAAATTTTAATGAATTTTATTCACTTAATATAATCGGCTAAAAATAAAATACTGGGTAGGCATTTTATTGATGCAATCGAAATTTTTTATCATTACAATTTTTTTTCAGCATATCATAATTCATAACTTTGTATCAAGCAATCATTTTTTCATCAGTATTTCAGCTTTTTTTTATCTACACAAAGATAATCGTTAAAAAAATGGAGAATTCTTTTACTTTTCGATGTGAAAGAATGATCCAGCAAACATTTACATTTCAAACTTAATTGTCGATGAACAAAAGAAAATTAATTGATCCATTTTTTTAACGTTTATAGTAATAAATAATTTATCATCACCATCATTTACACAACAGCCCAATGTGGCCCGTCTACCTACTGGCAAATTTCGAGACGAGAGATGTTATTCTTTTTACGCGGTAGGGTTGTCAGCTCTACGCCCAACAGTCATATGAGACAGGGACTTACAGCTTAAAGTGGATTCCGAACCACTACAAACATCCATGGCACCGCCGGGACTCGAATCAGAAACCTGTGGTACCGAGCGCCAGAGCGCTAGCCATTCGACCATTCAGGCCCAAATACTTTTCGATGTGAAAGAAGATCCAGCAAATATTTACATTTCAAAATTATGATGAACAAAAGAAAATTAATTGATCCATTTTCTGTTAACGTTTATAGTAATAAATAATTTATGAATATATACAATAATTTCTAACCTATAATAAGCAGATATGTGCTAAAACTTTCGATGATTTTAAACCACCACGTGCGGATTATAAACCACTGCATGCTATGTGTGCTTTTTCCTCCAGGAGTTTCATTGAAATCAAATTAAACAATCTTTTTTTAATCATAACGAAAGAAATAATACAATAGTTATGGACAATAATAAACATGGGAAACAATAAAAAAAAAAAGTCAAAACAATAACAATAAAAAAGCCAAAATACGATGTGTTTCATACAATGAGAACTAGTGGATGAAAATGTCAAAAATGTACTAGATGCTTTACAGAATATCAAATTGATATTGAACTGCGATCTTGATCAAGAGACCTCTACTACTACTCAAAAGTATGTTTTCTCGGGTATTAGTTAAAAGCATTTTTGCTCAGGATAAAATTAGAATAAGAGTGACATAGAAGGGTCAAGGGAGAATTTTGATGTAAGAAATAAAATAAATAAATAAAATGAAAGAAAATAATAGAAAGGGGGCAGTATAAGTAAAGATGGGTCTGATAACTTGTATGAAATAATTGCTTTATTTTGGAGGGAGAGATTGGAGTATTCCCCAATGAGAGGTAGATTTAAATTTCGTTTATTCGGAGATTTTTCTTTGACATAATCTATATGCTCTCGAAATGAAGGTTTACCATTTATAAGTCATCAAGAGGTGTTGTGGAGTGCCTTTTCAGAATATTATTGCGCTGGATTTATCTGTGCTAATTACGATTCTCTAAAAAATCAGTCATTCTTCCAGACTTTAAAATTCTTTGAAATGCTCTTGTCACACATCACATATTAGAATATTGTGCTTAAGTAGTTACCAACTCTCTAGAAAATATGAAAATAATAAAACAACTAAAATAATGTTATCTTTTCGGTTTCATTATAGTTCCTAAATGAATATCTTTTTGGTTTTCCAATTTTGTAATTTTACAACATAATTTTTAATAGAATCATGGCATCAAAAATTCTCATTAAAACTGAGAAGCATTTTATGCCACAGGTATAAAAACCTATCTTGATTGGACATGATATGTTGAACGAACAGGTGAATCACACAAGATCTTTAACATTGTTTAGGCGAAAATTACACTTGAAGGTTGTACAAGTATAACGAAATACATATAAACACAAATTAAGAAATTGACATAAGAAATTTCAAGAATAAATTATATTATTTAGCAGAATACATCAATATTTATACATATTAATATATTCTGTTGTCAATAATTTAAAAATTATACCAATTTTCTCAAGATTCTGCTTAAAATTAATCTATTTCCAAAAATTCTAAGCATTCATAGTAATCATATTCAGCTATTTTTGTTCTTATCCAATAGAAATACAATAATTATATTTAATTGTAATGTTCAAATTTTCTGTAAACTAATATTTAAAATATATAAAAATTCACTTACAGAAAATATTTCCATGACATCCAAATTATAATTCCAACCTTCAGTTCATTTGATATATGTGCGTGTATATATATGTATATTACCCCAATATCTATTGAAAAACAATATTGAAAAGAACTGATTTTTCCTCATAAGAGAACATTATTTATTTTTAATTTTTACTATCAGTGTCTAAAATATCTTTGTAATAATTTCTGGTAAAAATAACAAACTAATATATTCAAAGTAAGATACTTATAGAATTAATTTTTTTAAAATCACTAAGAAAATGAAATATAATCCTAATTCAAGCTTTTACTTATTATATATTGCACATCAGATAAATTTAATGTATATATTGTTGTAAAATTAACAAACTAATAACACATTTTTTTCATCAACAATCAGTTTAAAGTAGTTTATTTTTTAACACATTTATTTAAATGAAATTCAAGATATAAATTAGATTTTAAATAACAATAAGTGAAGTATGAGATATAACAATTTTACAGCTTTTTATATAAAACAAGATTTCAATACAGAAAATATATTCTGTAGTTTATGAAAAACAATAAATGAAATGTTTAGAATGTGAAATTGCATTATTTACATACACACACAAAATGTACATAGAGAAATACAGTAAACAAAGTGAACAATACATTCTCATATACATAATAAAAAAAAATAAATAAAAAATTTTAAGTAAAATATTTTTGAACAATGAAATTCATACATGTTTTATTAAAATGTTTTACAATATCAATATAAATAATGCCATAAAAGTAATTATCTTACAAGTTTGAGCAAAATAATAATTTTTTTATATTTAACATAATGCATTTTATCAATACTAAAAATAAGATTTAGATATGCTGAATTAATATTGCACTATAAGTCAGACTACTAGCAATATAAGTCCTTAAAAATTACAGCAAGAAAATACCTATGCAAGAGAAATAATACAGAAATTTTTTTCTAGCAATAAGTTTAATATTGAAATTAATTTTTATTTAACATGCAAGATATAAAAAATACACAGAATGCCCATTATATTTTATCAATATATTGGTTAGAAGGCATATTTTAAATATTAGTAAATATAAAAGAATTTTCAATTTGAAAAATTATAGTACAATTAAGATTACATGAAGTGAAGATTTCTTAAGGGGCAAAAAAAGTTTAAAAGTTTTAAGGTAAGAAAAATATTTTTTAAATATTATAATAATAAAAAATAAATTTTAATACACATAAAAGTGCTTTTTTTTTTTTCTTTAACAGCCATACTAATAATTCCAAAAATATGCTATCAAGAGAGTAATAGTCAAGATAAAAATGCATATAAAAAAAAAAAATGGCTGTCAACGGCCAACACAAATTAGGGTCCTGGCTATTTTAGATGAGGAGGTTATAAATTTAATTTCTGTCTTCTGAACTAAGGTTGCTCAAAATAAAAATTGATATGTACTTTGTAATATGATTTTCTATAAGAAAGGTGGTTATATGAGTGTTTTCCAATGTGAATTAGTTATCCTTAAATTAGCATATATTTTCTCATGTGGACACATTATAAATTCAGAACCAAAGCTTTACTTAGTAATGCTGCATTTGCAGGTATGTGGCAAATAATCTCATGTCAAATACATAACATTAAAAAAATTCATATACAGACGAAAATTAATATTCCAAAGGAATGGAATATCCAATTAAAACATATTGGAAAAGTGAAGAGGTGTATTTTCAAGAAAAAGGAAAGTTAAAGGAAAATTATGTTTATCTTAGAGTTAAATCTTAAAAATCTTAGTTTTGAGATGACAAAAAAAAAAAAAAAAAAAAAAAAAAAAAGGTTGGAAAGCATATTTCTAGGATTGTACAATAATTTTGTCATTTAAACTAATTAAAAACCCAGTAATTTCTGAAATAACTCAAATTATCATTAATTTTAATTATTAAATTATTCACAATCAAAGCATAATAATAAGTGATATTACAAGAAAAAAATTAAGCAATATGCAAAAGATATTAAAATTTATTTAGAAGAATATATATATATATATATGGTTTTTTTTTTTGTAAAATCTTGTATAAAATCTTTTCAGACGTTTTCAACAGAAAATGAAAATAATAAATTAAATAAAAATCAACATTTTCATTCTTTTTCTATCTATACAATTATATGTATAAATTCTAGAAATTATGACATCAATTTACAAGAAATAAATTTCTTAACATTTACAACAATATAAGTTTTATTTTTAAAATCAACAAACACAATGGTATATAAAATTTGATATGACATGCATGCAAATAAAGCCTTGTACAACTGAAATTGATCTCTTAAAACGTACTGTATAAAGCTATTTTTGCATTACATAAAAACAAAGAAATAGATTTAAAAAGGGGGTTGTTTTTAGAAATAATTTCCCTTTTACATAATCGAAACAATGATGGATCATAAATTCTTTGTATTAATATTTCAGAATTTTTTTATTATCACTGATTAATGTTATTAATTAAGGATGTTTTTCTTTTAAGTTATATCTTCTTCAAGATTTTTTTTAACAGAATTTAGAAATCTTCACAGAGAGAGAGAGAGAAAATTTTAATTGAGAGATTTTTATAATTTTTAATGATGTGAAACACAACTGAAATTCTTTCCTCAAATTTGTTGTTCTTTAAACGATAGCCTCTTTATTCAGAAAATATAACCTGGTAATAACCAACCTAGGTATTCTTTTTTTATATTTTATTTAATTAAATTATTTAATTTCCATCTGTATTGTATTACTACTTCCATAACATCACCTATTTTATAGAGGTTTCTTATTTCTCAAAACTTTCAGTAGAAACACTAATAAAAAGATCCTCTTCCTTTTATTTTTTAAGCTACATTAATTAAAAAACATATTATACATGAGTTATTATGCATAAATAAATAAAGTAACTTATAATTGTTTGAATTTGTTAAAGCAATTTCTTAAGATTCATATAAACGATAAAGCTAAGAGTACATAGCATAAGCGCTATCAATTTAAACACATTATAAAATAAAATGATAATATTTTTAAAAAATCTTAGCTTTGAGATGAAAAAAAAAAAAAAAAAAAAAAAAAAAAAATTGTAAGAGACAAAGGAGTTTGTACAAAATTACTGATATCATTTTAAGAAAATAAGAATCTGGAGCAAAATATTAAAGATGTAAATGCCATTAGGGAATAAAAACATGGAATGAAATGAAAAAAAACAATAATGAGAAATTTTATGGAAATACAGAATAAGTAAATGTTACAATAATAACATTAAAAAAGGCACATTATAGACTAGAAGAATGCTTTTTTTTTTTCAATTATGCACTATTAACTCCAAGGTGCAAGTGATTCATAATATTTCATTTTCAAATGATAAATCAAAGTTTATTAACTGCAAAAACATTTATAAAAATAAATCTGTTTTCAACCATCTAAAAATATATTAAAATAATTACTATAAATTTTAATAATGAGATTTAGTCAACACATTTTTTTTAATTAATATAAAAAAGTCAGTATTAGCTTAAGTACATGAATAAATAATTTTAACTTTATTATAGTTTTATAGTATTCTTAATGTTTAATAATATGCAATGTTTTTTGAATTACAATTAGAATAAAATGTTATTCTTTCTTCATTAATTATACATATGATTTAGATGCATTTTAGTCAAACATATAAGACATATGTCTAGTAAAGATTAAAAGAAGAAATATTGCTTTAATAAATCTGAAATCCTGGTTCCATATTATCCTAAATATAATGCTTTTGTTTCAAACATACTTTAATTAAAACAATTATAATCAATTGTAGCTCAATTGAAACATACTTTGCTCAATATAATATAGTATAATGTTATTATTTTTGAAGAGTTAATTTTTAATTAAAAGTAATATAATTATTTATACATATTTTTGCAAACCTCTTTTTTTGTACAACTCTAAAATTATTTAGAGCCAATACTTTTGTTTTAATTCCAGCAGTTAATGATAAGCAATAAAACATGAAAATAATTTTTTTTATAAAATAAATAAAGAATGAATATCTATATTATTAAACTACTTAATATTTACCAGATAATATAAAACAAAACTAAATTTCAGCATTTGAAATTCTTATTTATATAATGAGATATATACTATAAACTGTTTAAAACTATTAATGTTTATAGAAATTAAATTAATACATTTTCTAATAATCAAACACATTTTTTAAACAATTGCATTATAAACAATAAGTTATAGAATGGTTTGATCTTATTTTCATTAAAACTTATCAATTTGATGGTTTTATTTTCTGATTACAGTAGTAATTTATATCGCTAACTAATTTAGTAAAAAAAGCCCTTATTTCAATAAGGAAATTGTTTTAAGAATGTACTGAAAACATGGATAGTAAAAATATTGATTTGATACTTTATTGGAGAAGTTATTGCTGCTTATATTAACTTAATTAAAATCTTTTTATTCATAAACCAATAAAAAAAAAAAATGAAACAGCCAGTCAGCTTAAAAATTATTAGTTGATTATTAGTATGTGCATTCATGGCATCTAATAAATGGTGTAAGGAAGGGAAAGAAACAGAATACACATAATATTTTTATTTTTCATGCTATTTAAATCATCAAACTGCTAAGTTTCATAAATTTAGTATATTTAGCAAATTTATCCCTCTGATAAAAATAAAGCTTCATATACACATGGCCATAATTTTAAAATTAAATGGAATTATACAATTATCATCAAAAATCAGTAGAAATTTTTTTTTTTTTTTCCTTTTTGATACAATTTTAGATCAAAAATTTGTTGATAAGAAAAATTAAATTTAAAACTTCAAGAAAAATCACAGATAAAAATATATTACAATAAAATTTTCTGTATTATGTTTAAAATATTTGTAAAAAAATTAGAGATAATCAAACTACTTTTATAAATATTATTCTTATAAGGAACAACTACTCAAATCAAATAATCAAGGTTTTCGATGCACTAGTCAAAACTACAAATCATGAAAAAAAGTTTATAAGATAATATTTGTCAATTTTGATTATTTACAATAAATCAAAATTCAATTATCATAAAAGTAAAAAAAATAATACTTTAGAAAATTACATAAATTGAAATGATTATTCATATGAAAACTAATTTTTTTCAGTTCTAAAATATATAAACAATTAAAATGAATAAATGTTAGAAAAATAACTGATGCAAATTTTAAATTCTGGAAAAAAAAAATATTATGTATAACTGGTTAATTCAATTAATCATATGTAAAATTTTATAACATGAGTTTGCTTTTAAAACTAGTTTCATAAAAGTAATACTACATTATAAAAGAAGAATTTTGAAAAATTCCAAGTCAAAACTTTTATTGCAAAGAATGTGTGAAAGAAAACACACCCTTAAAAGCTAAAACCTAAATAGTATATTTGTTTAGCCTTAGTTATATGTGCAAATATTTTTTTCATTTTATCTGTAAACTATTTAATATCAACATTAGTAAAATGAAAGATATCCTATTCATAACATGAAAGAAAAAAAATAGAATATGCATATACAACACTATGTAACAATTTGACCAGAGCGAGGCAGCCATTTCAAAACATAAACACAATTCTCATCAATTGCTGCAGTAAGTAACACACCTTGATCATTTTTCCATCTAAGCCATCAAGCCAATCTGTCTCACCGAGGCATAGCTGACTACAATCAGGACCAATGCGTCTAAAAATAAATCCAAACAGTTATCTTCAAACAGAAAAAAAGAAAGAGCTTTAGAATAATATATTTAAAATAAAAACAAAAACAACACAAAATAAATTATAATTACTGAAAACAATAACAGCAGCTTATTAAATTATATATATATATATAAAGCATAGAAAGTTTATAAATTTGAGACAAGTTAGAATAAATTATTTACAGCCTAATAATCATTTAAAAATATACTTAAAATGACAGCAAATATATAACACAAGAACTTGATGGTACATATTTATTTTATATATTTAAAATGTACCAGACTTTTCTAATAATGATTAACATAAACTAATGGAGTTAAAAATTTTGAAAATTATTTAATTCTATAATTTATGAATTGAAATAAAATGCTACAAATGTGTTAGACTTCAACTTATTCATAGTAAAATACAGTCAATATTTTTAAAAATCACCATGGGAAAAAAAAACAACAATTGTATTTTGCTTTTAAGCCTTAGTTCATTCAGTAACAGACAACACAATATTACCCATTCCATTTGTTGGAGATAAATGTATACTTAAAATTGCTCTTCTGCAGTGAAAAGAACATTTCAAAAACAGATTTAAGTATAATTTATTTTTTGTCATTGCTTTCTATTCATATTATACTTTTATGAACAATTTTTACATACACCAAATTTAAAAATTACAAAAAAAAAAAAAAAAATATTGTCCATTAACAAAAAAAAAACATTGTTTATTGGTTTGTTTGAATGCATTGCAAATATTAGTGCAATCATGTATGCTCGTATATCCATAAATCTTTATGCATTATCTTTGCCTTTTAATATTGTAAATTTTTTTAAGTAAATGTTCTTAAAATAAATTAATGAAATCCTGAATTAAAAATAGATATATACAATTATTTGTGAAAGAGCAAATACACTGTTTATATAATAAAAATTAAGGTATGTTAGTATTATAAAATATTGTTATCATTTTGTTGTAAAAAAAATTATGAATTTCATAAAGGGAGGCAAACAGCACAAAGTAACAAAACCTAAGAAACATGACTATACGTAGGCCCCAAATAAATATTTTAATCTGATTACACAAACTAACAGTAATTATTAAAATATATATAGATTAAACAAATTAGGAAATGCATTGAACTACTGAAAAATCAAAAGTAAGTCAAAATAGAAAAAATAGTACATAGTACTAGATTATGAAAAAAATTATACAAAATAGCACTAAAAAAAAAAATTTAAATGAAATGTACAACACATTTTCATACATGATCAATTAAATGCATTAAAAAAATATGAAATTATCGTAAAACATTTCATTATATATGAAATACTTACCTAGAAGGAGGCAGATTCCATAAGGCAACTTTTGCTAATGTTTCTTTATCAAGAACTAGAAAATTAGGTAATGTTTTGTGCTGCCATGGAGTAAGAATCGCAACATACTTTTTTTCCAACACCAAGTAAAGCTCTCACTTTTAAGTTAAGCTCAATTCTGAAACCATACATCTTTGCTTCACATCCATTTACATAAAGATGAAAATTTCTGATTATCAAAAGACTCTTTATTATAGTATAAATATTCACCGTCAAAATACAGACCAGGTATAAACGAAGAAACATTATCTGGTTGACCATGCTTTATAGAATATAATGTTGTGATGTACAGACCTTCAGAAGACATATCTGTTGTAATAAAATTCAACATTCGTACAACTATAACAGTTTTATCCAAACTAAATAACAACTGGCGATCAATGTGCTTACTTCCTTTTTCTGCAGGATAAGGACTCAACATGACTTTTAAAACCCAACAAGAATGATCTGATAAAGTTTTTGTACAAATAACCATTTGTTAATGCCCAAATTTTGATTCGATTATCTGATGAACCACTTATAACTAAATTTAATTCCTTAGAATAATCAAAAGTAAATATTGCACCACTGTGCCGCATATACTCAGTTAAGCGTTGCCCTGATATGGCATCCCAAGATACCATGTGGCCAAGATATGAAGAAGCAATCAAAATACTGTCATCAAACTTGACTGATGCAATACTGGAATCAGTTTTTATGGTTAACAGACAAGTATCTTTTTCACAATCCCAAATTTGAATAATTTTGCTATCAGAAGCTGAAATAAAAAAAAGATCATATTTTAAAATGAACAATTTTTCCATAGAAGGAGAAGTAAATGTACAACCTTAAATATTGAATAAAATATAATACAAATTAATCGTAATTTAAAAATAACAGCTTTGTTAAGCTTTCTGTATGATAAATTAATATACATTATATAATTCTTTAACATTTTTTTAATACATGGTCATTATAAATCAAAGAATATAAATCTTGAAAAAAAATCAAGTTGATAAGTTGTTATTTTAATATAATTAGAATTCAGTTTTAGAAAACATATACACAAACAAGATAGTTTAAATATTTAAGTAAACAGAATGCAGATTAATTAAATAAAGTAAATATTAAGTATTAATAGTTAATATTAAGAAAAGAATAAGTAATATCTATTATTAATTAGTTAAGTCTAATATTAAGAATAGTTTATGGTTATTTAAAAACAAATTAGAATATGAGATCTCATTTTCAGTAATATATTTATATGCAGCATTTAATTTCTCTTTGTCTCTTAGATTCTTTAATTTTATATATTTAAATATTTTCTTTAATTTTAATTTTTATGTAATTAATATGCATTACCTGTAGCAACTTTTCCTTTATGATAATACACGGCAGTAACACGCCTTAAATTTCTATCATAAGTTTTTGTAGAAAAACATTTATATGTTTTCATGTGATTTAATCTTTTAGTCATTTCAAGAAAATATGATTTCAATATCTAGCATCACCATTGTCTAGATTTTTATCAACTATAAAATTAGAGCTTCTGCAGGCTTGTTGCCATACTCTTGAAGAAGAAGATATTATGTTATTCCAAGTTTTACTAACACCACAACAAGCTAATAAAGATTCTCCATCCAAAAAGGAAAGAAGATGTTCTTTTAATTCTGCAGGCAAAAGTTTAATAAAATCTCGATATAAAAGGATAGATGTTTTTGTAAATAAATGTGATAACTGAGATGACCCACTGCAAGCGATAATACAATCTATAGTAAAATTTCTTTTAACATCAGTAAGATTGCTATAATATTCCATAACACTTTCAAGCCATTCTTCAAATTCTGAAATAAAAGAAAAATTCAGGTTAAATATTTTATTAATACTGAATATTCCCAATTTCTTATATTAATAGTTAACTAAGATTTACCTAAAAAGAATTAAAAAAACTTTTTCTAAATTTGTTTTTAAGGAACAAAAAACCAAATAAAAACATTTTTTTTATTCATATTTTATGATTAAAATAATTTTTTTTTTTGTGAATGTAAACTTAAAATTTCTTACAAAATTGACAGCCTAGTTATAAAGATTCAAGATGAGAGCACAACTTGAGAAATTCAGTTTAGAATAGAACTCTGTAAACTTGTAGTACATCTAAGAGTGTCCACCCCTACAAATACTAATGCCAATTCTAGGAAAAAAAGTCTGTAAAGTTTTATCACGACTTATATACTAATATATTTTTCTCCTCTGAACAATTGTGATGTACCTACAGCAATAGTGCACTTGCCTATCAACTAGATGGCCAGGGCTCAACTTTTGACTTCAAGCAACTTTTCTTTGAATTTATAAATAAACTTAACATTTTACAAATATTTTAAATTAAATCATATAATTTAATTTTATTAATAAAACAACTGCTTGGGCACATGAAACTTTGAGAAAAATGAATGTTTTATTTTTAAACAGTTAAATAATCTCAAATACATTTTGAATAAAGATTAATTAGTACTAGCACTAAAAATAACAGTTTTTGTGTTATTATTGGATATGAACAGGCACAAAATATTTTTTTTGTAACTTTATGGAATCAGTTTTGGCTAGGAAATAGTACACAGCAGTTGATCTACTGTATCCAGGTAGATGGCAAAATTTTAATGACTTGAAAGAAATAACATAGAATAAGATGCTACTGTATTGTATAAAATTTTACAATATTATTAAACTCTGAGCAAATGTATCACTAATTCTAGAACTTTGCAGTAGTTAAGAGTGTTTTGTATCATCTTTTCCTTGATATAATTTATAAATTTGTAGAACTTATAAATAAACAGAATATTACAAAAATTCTTTTATAATAATAATAACTAAAGTTTCATTTTATCTTCACTAAAAGCATTTGAAATTATTTAACCATTTAAAAATAAAAAATAATAATTTTAACTATAATTTCATGAGCTCTACAGTTGTTTATCAATAAATTAAAATTATTTAAACTTTAATTTAACATATTCATAAAATGTTAATTTTATTTATAAATTATTTTAATTTTTCAAATTAAAAAATTGCTTGAAGGTAGATTGAACCCTGTCTAGTTGATAAGGAGCATACTATTGCTTTAGCTACATCACAACTATTCACAGAAAAATTGCTGGTATATACACTGTGCTTGAAACTCTGAAGGATTTTTCTTAAAATTGGCTGGCCATGGCACTTTAGCATTTTTAGTAGTGAACACCCTTTGAATGTATTACCTGCTGAGTCCTACCCAAAACTGAATTTCCCAAATCCTGTCCTTCCATTGTTAGGTGATTCCCGTTGATATGTTTCCACACTGAATAATTTATTTTAAAAATCTTTATATATAAATGAAATTCATCTAAAAATATCAAAACATCTGAAAAGGTGTTTAAATTTTAATTTGCTTTTATTATTTGATAATCCAATGAGTTGAAATTTAAACACCACTAACTTAAGAGTTAAAAAATATCCTAGCAAATCTCTAACTTTTTCTTTTCAATAGAACAAAAAAGTTTTTTTCATTTATTATTTTAAACTACTATTATATAACTCAGCATGATACACAAAGAATATACATTAAGCTTATAATTGATTTTTGATTTTTAATCTTGGACAAATGTTATTGTATTTTTTCATATCACACTGTTTCTTCAGTGACAATCTACAGTATTTTTAAATTTTAGGATAATATTAATAGTAGCATTGTGATATGAATTCTTGCACGGTCTTTCAAGTTTATAAAAGAACTTTTATACAGATTCAAAACATCATAAGATCTTTAAAAAAAAATAATCATCTTTAGTGTTTTTATTAACATATTTATAACCAAGGTCTTCAAAAAGAGGAAAACAAATACACGCCTCCTTAATTTATGCTGTTAAAAATAAAAATGGCATTTCATCCACTTTTCTTACTTTTAAATGTTTCCTTAGATATCAGACATCATTATATTTTATCTTTTCAGCATCTTTAATTAAAATAATGATACGAAGATAAAAACACTTTTGTCTGAATAATATAAAAAAATTTCCACTGCTAAATGTGATTTTGAATTTACAATGTTAATTATCAAATGTAAAAATATTTTCACATCTGATAATTGGTTAATTTTAAGCAAAAAAAAGAAAGAATATTGTATTTATGAAATATTTTCACTATATAAGTCAAATAAAAATATATAGGATAAATCCTATATAGTTTAAATATGCCTTCATACTTGTTAAAGAAATATTTAGGTGCTAATTTATCAAATTTTATGTACTTTTAAAAATACTTTATTTTCTTTAACCAATTTAAGCTTTCAAGGAGTCATTGGTTTAGAATTACAAAATATCTTTAAAAAGAACTGAATAAACAACAGTTTATTGATGTATTTGTCTGATATACAATAGTTTTTGTAGATTCTATATAATTAAATTATATGGGAAACTAAAAATAAACTTATTGGTCTATTTTTTTTTTTTTTTATTTATTTTTTTTTTTTTTTGCTAGATCAGAAAGTATCCTCAATAGAATATTTTAAAGCATAATAAGAAAATTCAACTACTCACATTTTAAAAAAGAAATTATTTAGGCATCTAATTTTAAAAGCCCAAAACTTAGCCTTTATCGTTTCTTTCAAATCTATTTTTCAATATAAGAGTAATTGATTTTTATTAGTAAAATGATATTAATATGATAACTTTTCTAATTAGTAGTAGTTAAAACTTGATTAATTGACAATTTTCCAATACAATTTCATTTTCCTATTTTTAACAACGCACTGCTCTGGAAAAATAGAAAAAAATATAACTGTCTGCAATAAATAACTTTACACACACTTTAATTATTTTTTAAATAACTTTCAAATGTAGAAATAGAATTATGTTAAAAATATTTGAAATTACACGCACATACTCACCACCATCGCTTTCTTTAGCAAGGTTTCCATATTTCAACAAGATATTTTTGGTTTATAAACTATCGGTCAATATTCTGTTTTGTAAATAATTTTGTTTTCCTATTATCCCTGTTTTTTTTATTTATTTATTTATTTTTCCGAATAATGAATGTGAGCTGAGCTGTACTGATGACCTGTAAACTGCTGATAGCTTTTTTTTTTTCTGAAATTAATGATCAACTTTTCTATCATTAGTAACATCGATGGTCCACTTACCGAAGGAAATCAAAGGTAACTTATATATCTGAAATAAATTATCGCCACATAATAAATTATCACCTTAAAGTCAAATTTTTAAATTAATTAAAAAATTTAAATATGAAAACTAACAAATTGATAAAATGAAAAAGTTCATATGTGTCTAAAATTAATGGATTTTTATTACGAACTTATTAGTATTTTTATTTCCACTTTGATAAATCAAATATTAAAATAAAAGAATTAATACAATTTTAATTTCAAATTGAAATATTAACTTCATAAAAATATATTGTTTAATATACTTCATTTTTGTCCTTATCGTTTTATTTAATTTCGTTTAATTACTTATCAGCTACTTACCAATTAATTTTGTCTCTTGGGAAAAAAAGAAAAAAGAAAAAAAATGAAATCAGTGCAATGTTTTGGTGATGGCGTGACATGTAAGATTTTCGTTTGATTTTTTAAATATATATGTGCATAGACACATATTTAAATACACTTGATTATTTCTCCTTCGTTCAAGATAATTAATATTTTAAAAAGGTTTTTCTTGCAAGAAATTTCTTTACAGTTTAGTTAGGTACAATTATTGCTTACTTTACATCGTCGAAAATAAATTATTTTTGATTTTAATACTAATTTACAAAATGTGTTGCAAAGTCGTATTAAGAAAATATCATCGTCCGTGTTTAATATTCTAATTTCTTTGAAAATTAATTAATTTTTGGTGTTTGAATTAATTTTTTGGGGGGTATATTAGTTGATATCTTTTCTTGCAATATAAGTCTTGCATATTCTAACTAAATATTTAACGTTTACATATTAAAGAAAAAGGTTTATTTTTATTTATTTATTAAGATTTTTATTTATTCATGTATTTATTTTTGTAGTCGTTCTATATGTGATAACTGTAATAACTTCCGTTTTGCAAAATTTGATTAACTATTTTTGTACACTATTAAACTGAGGAATAAAAATTACATTATAGATTTTTAACTTTGTATTTCTGGCTTTTTTCTAGGTAAAATAAATTGTTTCTAAATTGGATATCAAGTTCTTTAAACAAAACAGGTAAAGTTCACTATTATATATTATTGTATTTTGGCTATTAAAAATTTTATTATTTAACTGGAAGTTTTATTAGTCAATAAATATTGTTTTTCATCCTTTTAATAAAATTGAAGCTGTTTTATATGTGGTGATATCCAGAATTGGCTGGATTATTGATACAATTATATACAAGTAGAATAAAACTACGGTTTATAGAAATCCTGTGACTTGTCAATTTATTAATTTTTTTCATCTGCAAGTAGGCTACTAACAATGGCTTGCTTCTTGAAGAATGAAATACAGCCTTACTGTGGTGGTTCCACCGATTTTGTGCAATAAATTTTAAGAAAAATAGGAAAAGAAATGATTTTATTAAAATAAAAAATATTGAAATGTGTATCAAAAATACAAATAAAAAGAATTGTAATAAACTTGCTTTTGGCTGAAAATCATCATATTCTGTTTGAGCTGTAAAAATAATTTTTTCGTCTTGTAAAAATTTATGAATAAAACATATCAGAATAAATTTTAAGAATAAAACATTTGTGAAAATATTGAATACACATTTTGATGAAGGATAACAAAGTGTCAATAAAAATTCTTCTAATAAATTAATCAATAAATTTTGTTTTATGAATAGGTTTTCATTAAAATATTTAAAATTATTTAATTTTTGTTATATTTTTACAATATTGTTGATTTTTTTTTTTCTACATGATTTGTTTTAAAATATAACTTTAACTTGTAATGTAAAATGTTTGTAATTTGCTTTTATTAAGAACTATTGGAATTGATTATTTTTATTCAGGAATTTCTTCAGTACTTTGTTGTTCTAATAGTTTTTCTGCTGCTTTTTTTCTGTTTTTAAGAAATTACTGGCTCTTTCAGTGTCTCTATTTTTGTGTCTGTTTTTCTAAAATTTAATAAAATGTGAAATATTTTTATGTCTTCATGTAATAGGGCATTTATTTTATTCCAAATGTTTGTCAAATTAATTTTCATTTTCTAAACTGTAATAGCCACAATATCATCAGTACAAAGTAGTAGTTTTACTGCATAATCCATCAATTAAAAGCATGGGATTTGTGTGTGTATATTTTTAAACACTTAGAGGCAATTTCTCTTTATAGATTATCTTTTTTTTTTATTAATTATTAGTTATGCATCAAACATGATTATAATAATCTGTAAAAAAATTCTTTATTTTTAATTAATTAAAAACTAGTCTACCTTTTGATTTATTAGATCAAGAAACATATACTTTCATTAGCATTTGTGTAATTTTTAGAAAAAATTAAGAAAAGAAAATAATTCAAGGGTGAAATAAATTAAAATTTATGAAATAAAAAAAATAAATACTGAGATATATAGCACTTTTTTTTTTATGCATATTATTTTTATATCATTGTATGACAAATCATAAAAAATTAAAATAGATATGTTTAAATTAGATAATTAACAGATTTTAAAATGTCCCTGAACAAAAGTGTTAATTTGGAAGACATTGTGTAGAGCTATTGAGAATTCAAGGATACAATATAAAATTATGTGAAAAAGTTTAAAAAAAAAAATAGAAACAAAATTTGAATTGTAAGCTAATAAAAAAAATGCTTTTTCAACTTGTAAAATTTGTAGAAAAATTTAAAAATTATAGTGTAACATATTTTTGATTAATCATAATATGTTTAAATGATATTCAGTTTGTTATGTCTAAATGATATTCAGTTGTAGATTGCCAATATTTAAAAAATTATAGAATTCTGTATTGTTATGATTTTTTAAAATTTTTTGCTAAATTTTTTTATGTCTTTATTTAAGATATTTATTATTTAGATTCCTTACTGAATTTATTTTTGACGTAATTTAATTATATTTTTTATCACATAGTTCTAGGTTTTAAATATGTCAAATAAATATGATATCAGCTTTAAAAAGAGGGATACCTCTGCAAATTTCTGTGGAAATCATAATCAGTATTTTCTAGAAATTAAAAGATAAACAATCAAAAAAAGTCTCATACTGAGATGTATATTATGTCAAGTTTAACTGATGGGAACTTGAGCATTTTAACATGTATCAGTATAAATGCCTCAATATCAGTTGAGTCCAATTGATCTCATTTTTAGTCAAATGAAAGGACATGTGACAAATCAAATAAAAACCAAATTTTCAAAAAAAGATTGGGTGAGGAAGCAACTGAAAATGTAAAAAAAAAAAAAAAAAAAAAAGAAAGAAAAAAAAAAAAAACCTACATATTTGATTAACTGAAATTGTGGGACTAAGCAAGAAATCCATATGTGGAATTAGGTGGACTGATACACAATGATGGATATATTGATAATAATTGATATATAATTCACCATGAACTGTAAATTTAGAGAAACTGTCAAAAAATAATTTAGTGACTAACATGAAATATTTGCATATTTTTAACCTTTTTATAAAATAAATATATTTTAAGTTCAGATACATATACCCAATTAAAAATGCAAACTAGTTTCAAATGAAAATTTACAATGAACCAATAAGTGCATTACATTAAAATAAAAAATTTCCTTTATTATATTCTTCTAATTTTAAATGAATATAATAAAACTAGATGAAACACTTGAACTTTAATAAATATAACAATGAATTTTTGTGTTTCATACATATTCTTTGCAAGAAAAATAAAAATGTTGAACTTTCTCACATGTAACAAAATTAAGTGTCTCACATTAACAATCAAGCTGCTTGGTGGGAGTTTAGAGTTTTTCTTGCACACAACATGAAGTTATTCTTAAAATTTTTTACAGAAGTCAACGTCCCTTTGTGGGATGTTCATGGCATGCATAAGAAGAACATGAAGTCCAAGAGTAAATAAATAAGTAATTTATTTCATTAAAAGGAATTTTCCAAATCTTAGGCAATTTAAAACAACTTTGTATCTTTTCCTATCCATAACTTAGAATGCTGTAATTATTCTGTTTCAATCTATATTCATGATTTTAAAAGCAAAATATAGTTTTTGACTTGATCTTATCTTGAGGTACTAATAAATTTTGATTCTCTTTTGAGTGGGATCTTTCAATTTGCTTCCTTTTTGTAGCATTCTATTATAGACCTAAACCAAGACACAAGAAAATAATTTAGGCATTTTTAAACACACATTCTTGAGAAGTATTTTTAAAAGGAATTCAAGAAAATGGTAGCTGGCCCAGATAGAGCAATATGGAGTTATATAAAACTTTCGAGAAGTCTGGTGTTTTTCATGTTAATTAACTGAGCCTTCTCATTTGTATATTAATGTTATTCATACAAACATTCTGCATTGAGTCAAATCTTGTTGGCTGAATCATTTGCGACTAGAAGTTAGGCTAGGTGGAGACTTCATAGGATAGACGGTTTGAAGACAGTTGTTTAACCTTTAAAACAAAAAATTGTTCAGAGTTTGGCCAGAAATAGAAATGTTCGGCAACATCTAACTTGGAAGCTTTTGGTCCACCTTGGGCGTTATGTCATGAATGGTGATGAAGAAAATAGCAATTGCCTCTTAAAACTCTTTGTAGTTTGTTCACAGTGCTGTTACATTTTTATATTGCAGAGTTCTAAAATAGTAATATTAATTTTAATTTGACGATTTACCAGATTGGTGGAGAACCTTCTTTGCTTAGCAACCTCTGTCTCCTGCTTTGTGAATGAGAGGAGTTTCTTAAGCTTTAAGCCCATTGATTAGATAGAAAAAGAGTAATATATATATTATTAATTTTTTATATTATTATTATGATTAAGAAGGTAATAAAAAAAATATAAACAAAAAACGATTGGAGGGGAAATTGTGACTCAGCGGAGAAACTGCATGGAGAAGTAATAGGAAAAGGAGGATATCAATTTGAATCTTATATTATTATAAAGGAATTATTTATTTGCTATATTCTTTTATATGTATATTTTTGAAATTTAAATACCTTTATTGTCATTGTTAATTTTGAATAAAATTATATAAGTTTGAATTGTTAAATATCAAATATATTAAAACATAATAAATTTTTAGGTAATAACAAAACAATTGAAAGTGATTTGTTTCTGAAATGTCATTTTGTTGTATTTATTTAATTAGAAGAGGAGCTTTTTCACCAATAACAAGGAAAGGTTTGTATATGTTATATTAATCACAAAATTTATTTATTTGTAGATATTTTTTTTTAATTTAATAAGTACATCATGTATAGTTTAGTTGTAAAAATTTGTGCAATCAAACATTATCTATATTCCTTTTGTAAATTATTTATTTCCTTACAAAACAACAAGTTTTTTTTTTTTTTTTTTAGTAAACTTTAAAAATATTAATAATGTTTTATGTTTTTTTTTTTTTTTTTTTTGTGATGTATTATAATTACTTGGCCTTTTTATAATTGTTTAACAAATTTAATCACTACTTTATTATATTCTGTGATAATCACTTATTTGTTTTCTTTATTACAATTGTCATTTATAACTCAGAATTGTGGTAATTTTAAGTTATTGTATATTTTGTAATTATGTTTTTTTTTTTTATTGAAAAATAAATAAATAATAAATTTTGAAGCAAAATATTTGTAAACCTAAATAGAATTTCTGCATCTATACATATTCTAGAAAAAAGTATAGCATAATTAAAAAACTAGCAAAAGTATATAAAAGTGAAATTCATATAAAAGTTTATCTGTTTGTTTCAAACAAAATTAGAATGATAAATTATAGATTCATGACTTGTTAGAATCACATTAGTCATAAAGCAATTCCCATAGTGATGTTTTACAATCACTTTATTACAACACATAAATTTCGCTATGAAAAAAGAGATAGTCTGATTGTCTATTGTTATATAATATCTTATCCTGTGAAAGTTTTCCTTGTTTTCTTTTACACGAATATGGATGAGTTCTGTTGTGAAATTTAAGCCAGAATAAATAAAAACTCAACAAAATGATATTTTCTTATATTTAAGACCACATTCAGTTGATTGTATTATTTATATCACAAACTTCTGCAGAAAAATTGAAATATTTAGACAATGCATGATTATGGTAAAAAAAAAAAAAAAGTTGAATAAAATATTATGATTAAAATTATTCAGCTATTTACTATGAATTTAATCATCTTTCTAATTTTATTTTTTATCACATTTTTAAAATTGTACTCAGTTTTTGGGTCATAATACATGAAAAAGAAAATTACAGTTTTAAATATTTAAAATAAATGTTAATTTTTACTTTATAAGAAAAAAATCTAAGAACTTATACAAAAGGTATTATAATAAATGTTTTCAAAACTTAAAAGAAAAACCTTCAAAAAACCTTATGCTGAACTTTTCAGCATTATGTGAAATCTAACAGTTGTATCTGTTGGTAGTATAATTCCAATGCCAATAAGTGAGTAATTATGTCAGTATAATTCAAATAAATAAATTCATCATATATTCTGAAATTCACAGATACAGCAAACTCATTAATTGATTTAGATATAAAATTTAGTAACTTTAAAAAACATAACAAAAACTGATAAAACATTTGCATGATTTATTTATTTTTTAACACATATGGATTTCTATTCAATTGCATATCCCCAATTAAAATTTTAAATTAAGATAATTTGGAATTAAATAGAAATTGAACTGCAGTAAATTCTAACTTTTCAATTTCAATGAGTATAAGTATAGCACTACAAATTTTTAGTATTTTATACATTTTTTTACAAAATAAATTAAATGTTTGACTTTTTTTTTTTTTTTTGCATATAATAAAAGTTTATTTCATTCAAAATATTTTGTCTTATCAAGAACTTATATTGCTGTCCATATTCATGTTTTTAAGAATAAAATATAGCTGCTGAAAATGTAGTTTATTGTGACTTAAAAGCTAACTTATGATATTTTCTATCTGTACTTTACATTTTATTTTAAAAGAAAATAAACTATTTTATTTAAAAGCATATATATTTTTTAAATATTAAATTTGCATTATTATCAGATGTTATTTTTTTTTACACATAGTTGTAACAGTACAAACAAAATGGGAAAATTGATTCATGTTTATAATAAAATCCTATTAGAACAGAAAAACTTGATTTGAAATTGGGATAAAAACTAAAGCTAAAAAATTAAATAAAAATGGGGAATTTCCTTTTTTTTTTTTTTTTTTTTTAACCTATAGTCATCCATTTCAAAATTCTGCTAATTTAGTATTAGAATACAAGGGCCATACTGCAGAACATTGGGGATTGTTGAAATTCTGTTAGTCAAACCCTTGGTCATTATTAGAGCTCTAAATGCCTCTTATAGGCTTTTTCGAAATAATACTAATGGAATAAAAGTGAAAAATGGCTACTCAGAAGTAGCACTCATTGGAATTAACACTCATTAATTGGCAATTATTGTTATACTATTGCTATAGCATATGCTTGGTCAAAATAGTTGCTGTGAATGAATAATTGAACGGGATCAATGAAAAATATATTTTCTTATGCAAAAAAAAGTACTGGGAAATGATCAACAAACTATTTTAAAATGAAATCCAATATTAAAAATTCTATAAATTAATTAAAAAACAATCTTTTTTATATTAATAAATTGTACAATGTGCAAAAATTAAAATTTGCAATATTAGCGAATTGGAAAAAAATTAAGTTAATTTTAATTTTACTTACGTAAAATTTATTCAAAGTGGAGATTTTGATAATTGTTCATTTTTCCATGGTTAAGAAGGCATTAGCCATTTAGAAATTCCACTGAAGAGTTAGATAAATACTTTGTATGCAATTTATTTTAAAAAGTTTCAGTTTTTAAAATAAATAATTAAGATTTAAGTTAAAAAAAATATTTAATTCTTTAATTAAAATCTCATTTTTTTTTTAAGCATATAAATTAAGATGTGCTGAAAAATTTCCTTTGTTTTTGAAATAAATATTTTTTTGTTTTAGGTTTATCCAAAATTTTAAATAATTCACAACTAAAAGCAAAATTCCGTGAACAAAGTTTCCAGTATCTTGCATTATCACGATCTTTATGCAGTACTGGAAATCCCCCTACTGGTAGTGGTGGTGGAGGTGATTCTAATGTAAAAAATAGAGATACCAGTGGTAAAAAGTCTTCAAAAGGTGGTGATGGCAATGGCCGTGATGGTCAACTTCGATGTCCCAAATGTGGCACTGCTTGTAGTCATGTTGAAACTTTTGTCAGTAAGTTATTTTCTAAAATCCTTATTTTATTTTTATTAAATTTTAAAGTAAAAATATTTAATTTCTTTGAATCATAACTTTGTTCCTAGTTATAAAATTACCTCTTTTTATTAATATATTGAAAACTGTAAATAAAAAGGATATATAATTTTTTTTACCAATTCATAAAAAAAAAATTTCTTAATAAAAGAAAATGTACAATTTTAATGATCATGATTTTTTAAAAATGTAAGGGGTTAATTTTATTCTTAAATTAAATTCTTCCATACTTCTATGTTGTCAAAAGCAAGCTAAAAAAAAATAGGGAATTTTTTTGTCATTTGTGCAATTACTTAATTTGGAAATATTTAAATGCTTGGTAAAAAAAAGATTTGAATTTTTTTTATCAACAATTTCTCCGATTAGCTTGGTACAATTTCAAATTTGCAAGAAAAACAAGTAAGGAATGATAAATTTTCTACTTATAAATTTATAAAAAATATAATGCTTGTATATTCTTGTTTGTATGTATATATATATATATACTATATATTGTTGTCGCCTGCTAGCGACTAGTTGTGGCAGGTGGTTTTGTGCTGTAGGTGTACGGTGGATGGAAAACTCCAATCTCTTTTATATTAATTTATTTACAATATTAACAATACTTTGATACACATGGCACCCTATGCTTCTTCTTCAATATCAATTCTGTTTTTATTTAAAAACTGTAAACACACACAAACATCACATATGGTCCCTGGCCGTATTATTCCTTTGGTCGCTCCTAATGTACTGCCTCGTTATCTCAAAATCTAAACACTCTTACTTACCAGTTCACACTGTGGTGACCTCTCACAACCATCTAATTGCAGTTAAACTTTTAATGTGACTCGCCTGTCAAAAGCCAAAATAACCACCGTTAGCAGAGCTGACCGCTGCGAGATTTCTGAAGGTGTTCATTGAGATGTTGAGCCATGCCGACCCAGTGCCATGGCCAGCTACGCTAGATTACACGGTTGAGAATCCATGGCGTGGAGAACCTGATCAAGGTGGTCCCACAGATTCATGATTGGGTTTAAATCCAGTGAGTTTGCTGGCCAGGGGAGTGCAGTAAACTCATCCTGGTGCTCTTTGAACCACACACATACACTGAGCTGTATGACACACCTTGCATTGTCCTAATGGTAGATGCCATCATTCTGAGAAAAATAATTCGCATGTAGGGTGGACATTGTCCGCAAGGGCAGATGCATACTTGTGCTGATCCATCGTGCCTTCCACAATGATGAGTGCGCCAGTAATACATTCCCCAAACCATAATGCTCCCTCCTTCAACTTGGATCTTTCCGACAATTGTTGCAAAAGTCATTTGTTGTGCTGTATACGATCAGAAAAATTTTTGGTATCATCTTGATGTCTGCTAAATGCACAAGACAAAAATGTTGATAAAAATTGCAATAAATTGAGATAAAAATTATTAGAGATATTCATAAATAATGTTTTTGTGAGTATTTAAATATATTGCTATAAAATGAGCTCATTCTAGTTTGATTTTAAAGATGTATAATATTGTGTTTTTTACTGACTTATTTAGAATGTAAAATATCCTTTTCCAAATCTATAATGACAAACCCAAAGCAGCTCCTCTTAGACATTTATGCTCTTTCAGTTTAATTGATGCCATAATAAAAACTACACTATAGTGAATATGAAAAGTTATTTAAATTATTTCAATATTTGCAATGCTAATAATGGTTAAACAGATTTTGTAGTGATTGACATTTTCTAAAGTAATATAGTTTATGTTAATATCATTTCGGAAATTGTTCCTTTTGAACCCTTAATGTTTGATATTATTAGCGTTTGGCTGAATAACATTTACTGGAGATATGACAGATATAAGGCAATCTAAGGATGCAAACCTAGAATCTGAAAATTATTTATATTTTTAAAAGTGGGAAGTTGAGGATTTCTTTTTTTAAAATTCTTTTTAATAAAAATGAACTCTATTTTTATGTTTTAAACTTAATATCTCCAAAACATGTACCTTAGCTGTGATTTTTGTGATCTTCTATGAAAATAATAATGTTATTAATATTTGCATAGAAGTTTAGTGACTGATATTCCATGCCGGTAATAGGTACACTGAATTAGAAGCATTTGTTACCATTATTTGTGCATTGAAACATATGTAAATTATTTCAATATTTTTTTAATTCTTCTAATTAACACTATGTACTGTTAAATCAAACCTTTGCTACTTTCCAAAAGTGACTTCTATTCTGAACATCTCAGTTTACAAATACAGCTCTTGTTATCTCTGTCTGGTAGTCACAGCTGGCATAAATGTGGCCGTTTTGATGTGCGAGAAAAACAGGCTCTTACTGGACCGAGGTTGAAACACATGATTTTCTGTCATATCGGTTTTTAATAGGTTTTGTGAAAGCCTTTCATTCTTAATACTCTCTCATCTGGATGGGGCTAAAGAGATATGTGCCAGATTATCTCTATACTATATAAGATATGCACTGCAACTATATAATGCAAGATGCACTACTGAATTATTGTTTCAAATCGTGTGTGTACTAAAGTAATAAGAAAATAACTTTTAAAAATAAGAATTTAATGTTTGTGTAACAATTTTTTAGCCATTGATAACTGAAATATTGAGCAGGATTCAGAAAAAAATTGTTTAAATCCTGTGGAAAATTTGAATCATGCTTCACACTTTCTAGAGTGAAGATTATTTTTTGAAGAAAATATCAAATTAGATCTTTTTTTTACAAGAAAATATTCATGAATTTATTTATAAATAGGAAAGGGACATTTTCTAAAATAATGGGGTTTTTATTACTATTTCAGCATCTAGTAGATTTGTAAAGTGTGATAGCTGTCAGCACTTTTTTATAATTCTGTCCGAGTCAGACTCTAAAAGAACAGCAAAAGAGGGTCGCCATCAAATAGCTAGTGATCGTGCTAATCTTCAGAGACGCCCTCCACCTCCACCAAAGAAGGTAATCTACAATACATTTCAATGGCTTATCATATATTTAAAAAATTAACTTTTATAATTATGTGTACATAAATTCATAATTTAAATTAAGTTTATCAATTAAATCAGCTGATTTTTTTTTTTTTTTTTTTCAATTTCTAAAAATTTTATAATAAACAGTTGCCAGTTTTTCTGATATTTTTCAAAGATACAGTATTTATTTTGAATATTCAAATTATACAGTTTGCTTAATAAATTTATTATGTTCACTATTTACTTTATCTAAAGATCAGTGCTTCTGCACCATAATTTGTTTTCATATAAAATTTTCATTTTCATGAAAATATATCAGAGTGAGAAGGATTCACTTCATATCATTTTATCCAAGTTTTTATTGACAACTACAATGCATAAACAAATAACACACATAATGCCTTGAATAACATTCTTAATCACTTTTACAAAACTAAATATGGCACTTACAATTTAGCTGCAACATTTCTCAGACACACCACACTGATCTTGGTGCATAGCCCTCCAGTATTTTAGCTTATACATATATACACACATGCATAGTATCTGTACGATTTAAAAGATTAATAAGACACATTTTTGCATGATCTTTATATAAATTTGGTCAGTTAATAATATTATATGACATATTATTTCAAATGAAAAATCTATTTTTTATTTTAATGAAAGTAATTTTCAATTCTGTTATTAACATTATTTTTCATAACTGTCTGGTACATTAGTGTTGTTTAATTTATCTTTTCAGATTTTTGAATATCTGGATAAACATGTCGTTGGTCAAGATTATGCTAAGAAAGTTCTTTCTGTTGCCGTCTATAATCATTACAAAAGAATTTATAACAATATGCCACATTCAAGCTCAGTAACTAGGCAAGAAAGTACAGTAACAACAGAAAATGCTCAAGGTTTTACACCACGGGGTAATTAATTTTTATAATAAAATCAAAATTGATATATTATAAAATGTCTGCTTTTTTATGTAAAATTTTAAGTTTATCATTATATAAATTTGTAATATATATGAGCAACAAAATGATATTTAAAATTGCAAGAAAATGTTGGAGTCTAGTCTTCAATGCGCTAAATCTAGATAAAATAACTATTAAAAGCTAACAAAATTTTCAAATAAAAATTACAAAAGAAAAAAAATTATGAATTATTTATTTTAATTAAAACGTTTGTTTCTGTAACTATATAGTAAATTATTTATTTTAAAACAAATTTGTAAGTAAAGTAATAATAACTTTACTTAACAATTTATGTTGGTTTATCTATAACCATTACTATTCATTTATTTGTTTATAAAATTAGAATGAAAATCATAATTCAATACTAATTTATTTTAGTAATTTAGCATTTATGCTCCAGGAAAATGTAAATCAAAATAATTTTTTTTCAATTAATCTTATTTTATCACTGATTTATTATTAAATATGAAAGCTATTCTTAAAAAGAACTAATTAAAATATTTCATGCTATTGGGTTATACCACTGAAGATAAAATTAATTCAAAAGAATTGAACTTTTTAGTATTTTAGTTATAAATTACAAGAAAAAGAAAATTTATAAAACATAAACACAAACATAATTTATACAAAAAATTGTACTTATTATTATATAATATAAATAATAATAATCTTATATAATAAGTACAATTTTCAGATTGATAAGATAGATTATTCTGATTAAATGAGATTTAAATATGTTAAATACTACATTTATATTACTAATATGTAATACAATTATATTAATGTATAAATATGAAAACATTGATTTTAATTTAGTGATAATTCTGATTCATTTTATTAGATTTACTGCACTTGTCGGGAATTTCTCATAGTAATGCTCTTGGTGTAAGTTTTCAGCAACAGCAAGTCAATCAAGAGAATGATACCAAAACTAGCCGAGGATCTGATGTATTAGATACTGCAAGTCATGATTTAAGACTAGAAAAAAGCAACATTCTTTTATTAGGACCTACTGGATCTGGTAAATAAACAAAAAATTTGTATTTTGTAATTAATGCTATACGTTTACAAGTTTCAAATGCATAGTGATATTTATACACATATAAACAATTAGCTATTAGGTTTTTCATATAACTAAGTTTTTTATATATATTTAGCTGAATTTTTAATTAATTCATATTTTTATTATGATATTTGTTATTTTTTTTGAAATGTCATTGACGAAATTGTTAAAATGAAGACAGTTGTTGAAGTTGACATCTTAACCATACCATGTTATTTTTAGATTTTAATTTTTAGTTATGCAACTAAATAAAAAAGTATTAAATCTAGATAAATTGTTTCAGTCTTAGAAAAATTGTGTAAATTTTATGTCACTAAATCACTGTTTCTTCTCGTTAGTACGACAAAAAATTTAATAAGTTCATTATTTTTTTTTTTAATTTATTAACATATTTTAAAAAGTCACATATATTAAATTAAACACATTCGAATCTTTAAGGTTTATTATTTATTACCAGAGTTTTAGATTAAAGGGATGGCTGACCAATATGCAGGGCCAATGAGTAATCATGTAAATTTAAATATAACTTTGGATATAAATTTTGTTTGATTGGGATCAAAGACTGATGCTTGTTTATGTTGGTTGATTATTTTGAGTTTTATGGCATAAAGGCTAGATTTGGCCTTGCTGCACCGAACATCTGTGCAACTCTAGTTTAGAGAAGATTAATAGAAACACTAATTGAGAAGAAGAAGAATTAATAAAATGATTCTTTATGCAGTCAATTCTCTAAAATATTCCACATCTGTTTTAAAACAGTAAATGAGAATTATTATATATATTAATACAAAAATAAAGTGGTACATATTAATACAAAATGTATTTAACAAATTTCTCTGACAAAACAATACTTTTTCTTTTCATGCAGAATTTCTTTGCTACAAGTTTTAATATTTTAGTAACTATAACATGTTCTTAGTTTGGAGTCTAGGTTTTCAAAAATTTTAAACCCAATTCAATTAAGTTGAAACTTTCTGTTAAGTTTGCAATTACCTTTTGCTTTTTCTGGTGGAACTTGGTCTAAAAACTTGGAACTGGTCTGGTGGAACTTGGTCTTGGTTGTAGAAAATTTCAATGAAGTTTTGTTCACACATCTGTATGAGCTAATCAATTTTCAGTTCCTGACTGTGCAAATCCATTGGCTTGCTCCATCATCCATTGACTTTCAAATCTAATTGTCTCTAAAAGTCTTTCCACGATATCTCATTGTTTTGCCTTATAGTCGCATTCAGATGCCCAAATGATGCCTCATGTTGTAAGCGTTGAATGTTTTGCTGACTTGTTCCATCCTTCTAGAGATGTGGGGCTGAGTGGCTAGTACTCTGTACCACAGGTTTTGGGTTTGAGTCCCGGCTGTGCCATGGATATTTGTAGTGGTTCAGATTCCACTTTAAACTGTAGGTCCCTGTCTGTTTAGCCTAATGTGTGCACAAGATGACCATAGAGTGACAAACCAAACCAAACTTCTTAGAGATGTCTCTTTTACATATGTACCAGTGTCACAAACCAGAAGCAAATGTGTAATCTTTAGTCGTCATTCTTTTTTACTTCTTTCATTGATCATCATCTTTTAAGCAATCTGGTTAGGCAGAAACAAAACTCTCACTTGTTGGTCAAAATCACTTAGGGTGGAAAAGATTGACCAGGGGCTTTAATGAATATAACCATCACTTAAATGGAATCTGTTTAGACTCGCAATAACTGTTTCTTTGATTGGGAAGTCATGAGCAAGCCAATCCTCAAAAGTAGAAATTGGCACCTTAGCCTTTTCTATTTGACTTCCAAAATACTATAAAGGTAATTTTAGACATTTTTGTAAGGTTTTTAGAATTTCGGAACGATAAATAAGAAGATAGTTTAATTTGCAGTAATCAGCTACATCTTTGCCTAAATCAGGAGTTGGCTACGTTCAATAATAAAAATTGATGGTTATAATTTTCAAGTACTCACGGTGAATAACTACTTTTGTATTCATTTTATGATTGTTGGCAAATCAATTGTCTTTCAGTGTCTTAATTTTCAATATGGAAAAGTAAAAAAAAAAAAAAGAGAGAAATTGTGTATGTGGAATTCTTATAAAGCAGCATCCAAACAAGAGTACTAGAGAACTGAGCCAATCTCACTCAGTGTCTGTCCGACAGCTAGAAACAAGTCGCATTATCTCTTGTTGTCAGTGACAACTGGTCGAAAATGACAGCAGCGAGAAAAACCAATTTTGGTGGGGTAGAGATAGCTTATTCACTCTGAGGATTAAAGCTGTTTACAATTGGTTCGCAAGATTTACTTGACTGTTCTCATGCTTTCGTGTAGACACCATTTACGATGTTTCTGATAATAAGAGATAATCAACAAAAATTGAATTGTAAAATATAAATTTATGAACTAATATTAGTTAAATATATAAAGAAAATTTCAAAATATAAAACAAAAATGAGTATTGTAATAGCATATATTTTATATTATTAAAACCAGGATAATATATATATATATATATATATAAATAATGCTGACATGAAGGTTGTGCATCGTATATAATAATATAGTATACATTACAAAAAGATGAGATTATTAAAAAAAAAAAAATCCTAAGAATCAAGTTGAAGAGAGACTTATCAAGTTTTGAATCTATAATGTTAAGCAACTATTTATTTATATTATTATTTTGTATGATTTTTAATTTATTTTTATAATTGACAGAAGTCTTCTGTATTAGTTCTAATAAAAAAAAAAATTTATTGATAAAATATTTTTTTAATTATAATAGTTTGTTTAAAGCAAATTAATTATGCATTTATAATAATGGAATAATATGTTTTTATATCATATCTAAATTATTTTATGAAAAAATAAACAGTATGTTTAGTTTCTGCATGATTTTTGTCTTTCCTTTTATTTCTGCAAATTACATATATAGATAAATTATTGTGTGGACAAAATACTTTCATAAATTGAATAATGTTATGTATGATTTTAAAATACAGTTTGATTTAAAAATAGCTTTTTATAAATATTTATTTTTCCTTTTTTGTTCAGTACAATGATTATTATTACAGTAGAAACTCTGTAAGTTGAACTTCAAGGGAGACGCCAAATAATTCGAGTTATAGAGTTTTCGACTTAAGCGGATTTTGTAAGGAAATATTCGACTTGTAGAGGTTTAGATTCTTTCTAACTTATTTTGAGTAGGAGAGGTAAAATAAATAAAAATTCAAGTTACAGAGGTAATAAACGCGTTTATTTGCAACTTAAAAGTTATATTATGTACTACAATAAAAAATCAAAATAATTCTGAAATAATTTCAAATGATCGAGTTGTTAAGGTTGTAAAATCAAACATTGCTAATGTTCGAGATACAGTGGTCCAATTTTTTTCGAGTTACAGAGGGAAAATATATACCAAAATGGCTTGTGGGCATTGAATAATTATTTTCGACATATTGAAATTTCGAGTAATGGAGGTTTTGGGGCTTGAAGGGAAGGGAACACAAATTTTTTTTTAGTTTTGGTGGTTTTCGACTTAAAGAGGTTCCACTGTATTACTATTAGCCATTTTGTGACTCATTATTAAGTATTTATCATTATAATAAAAGCAGTTCAGTGTTACATTTTATTTTAATATCATCAAATTAAATTATCAAATTAAGACATTCTTTATAAGTATTTAAATTAAATTATGAATAAATAATTTCAGATCTTTATCAATATTTAATGTTAACGTTTTTTTTTTTTTTTTAAATTTCAGAATCCCATCAAAACATTTGTAATTTTAACTTTATTTCTATATTCAAACAGCATATATTTTATATGTAGCATAGATTTTTTATAGTAAATTTTCTTTCTGAATATGCTACTATATATATATATATATATATATTTGAATTGATTGTGTAATGGACTCTTATGTGTATTTGGCTATTTAAAAGTTGATCTATCAAGGAGCTTTTTATTACAATTATTGTTTTTTTCTGAGCAATTCTTTTCTTTTCATTTTAAAAATATTAAAACTTATATTTAGGGAAAACTTTGCTTGCTCAGACCATAGCACGTTGTTTGGATGTGCCTTTTGCGATTTGTGACTGTACAACTTTAACTCAAGCAGGTTATGTTGGTGAAGATATTGAGTCAGTCATTGCCAAACTTCTCCAAGATGCTAATTATAATATTGACAAAGCTCAGCAAGGTATATTCCTTTCATTTCTCTTTAAAATTAAATAAATTATTATTATATATTTGTTAAAGCTAATTAATCTAGTAAAAAAATTTCTCATGCACTATATTCATGTTGAGTTGTTTATTTCACATTGTTGTTCTATTGAAAACAATATAATTCTTTAAAAATATTCTAATTTTTGTGATTATTTATATTATTTTTTTTTTTGAAATTATATAAATGTATTAAGAATAATTATAAAGATTTATTTTTAAAATAAAACATGTTGTTAAATTTTTATGCATAAATTTTAAGATTGAAAATCTATTTTATAGATATAATTTGTAAAAGTTAATTCGTGTTTTAGTTTTATTAATTCTTCATTAATGTATGTGATGAATTTAAAATATTTATCTTCCTACACTAAAGATTAATAAATTATTCTCTATTTTCCTTATTTAAATTCAATTTTTGCATGCATTTCTTACCTTAGCATCATTTTCAAAATTATTTTCAATTTCAGGTATAGTATTTTTAGACGAGGTTGACAAAATAGGAGCTGTCCCTGGAATTCATCAGCTACGTGATGTTGGAGGTGAAGGAGTTCAGCAAGTAAGTAAAAGCAATATGTTGAATTTTGTCAGATTTATTGATGCATTAATAGTGTTTTTAATATCAATTTAAATGTTATTTTCCTTTTGTATTATTTAGTTTTTGATTTTATAATAAGTGGATTTTGCATCAATATGCTTGTTCTCTCTGCATCAATTTTTATAATCTTCTCTACATTTTCTAAACATCACATTCATAATAATTCAGAAATAATCGCTTCTCTGACTGCAGATATGTTTTCAACAAAAGTAAAAAAATCGTTTTTAAATATATATATATATAAACTTTGTTATTATTTGTATTTTCAATGCAAACAATTCTATAATATTTTCAGGGTATGTTAAAAATGTTAGAAGGGGCTTTAGTTAATGTACCAGAAAGAAATTCTAGGAAATTAAGAGGCGAAACTGTGGTTGTTGACACAACAAATATTCTCTTTGTTGCTTCTGGAGCTTTTAATGGTCTTGACAGGATAGTTAGTAGGAGGAAAATGAAAAGGTAAGGCAGTGATGAAAATAGCTTAGAAACTAAATTATTTTATTTATTAAATAAATTGTATATTTAAAGGAAAGAAATTTTTTAACAGTATCTTGGATTTGGTGCACCAGTTTTAGAATCACCAGGAAGAAGAGCAGCGTCTGCAGCTGATGTTGCTAATTTCACTACAACAAGTACAGCTGCTGAAGATAATGCTGAAAAAGATACTTTGCTACGTTTTGTTGAATCACGAGACCTTATTGAATTCGGTATGATACCTGAATTTGTAGGACGATTTCCAGTTGTAGTACCTCTTCATAGTCTAGATGAAAAGATGCTTGTACAGATTTTAACTGAACCCAAGAATGCTTTAGTTCCACAATTCAAGATGCTATTTACTATGGACAAAGTATGTATGAATACTTAAAAAAATTTTTTTATTTCTATTAACTCTAAAATTACTAGTTTATATATATATATATTTTTCTATATATACTCATAAACTCAATATGACTTGCACAAGCTATTTGTTTTAATATGTTAATATTAATATTAATGGAATGTTAGAATAAATTTTTAAATGTATGGATAGAAAGGATTTTTTGGTGTTCAAATATTTGATTATATATAATAATTAATCATTTCAGAAAAATGTCTTCTCTTTATTATTTATAATATTGCAATGAGTAGTGAATAATATATCAAAAAAATTTAACACACAAGTATTTAAAAACACTAAATACCTCAATGATTTGAAAATTGCATGAATATTTATCTTATGGAAACATGAATATTTATCTGATGGAACATGTTTCATTTTGAAATATAAATCTTTCAGAGAAAATATCAAAAAGTTTTCAGTTTTGTTCTCTGAATTTAAATGAATATAAAATATTTTTTTAAAAATGTTTAATAGGTTGAATTAGCTTTCACTGAAGATGCTCTAAAATCAATTGCTCATTCAGCTATGGAAAGGAAAACTGGAGCTCGAGGCTTAAGAGCAATAATGGTAAAATTTAGTAATATTATACTTTAATTTTACAGCCTAATCTAAAATTATTTTAGAGAAATGTGGCTTATACTTGTTGATTTAAATATAAACATTTTTTATTTTAGTTAAGGCTTAAGTAGTTTTTACATTAAGATTTTAACTTGTAATTTTTTTTTTATTTAAATTGCTGTAGTTTCAAGAAAAAAATTTTTTTCTCTGCTCTAGGAAAATATTTTATTAGAAGCAATGTTTGAAATTCCTGGTTCGGA
Source organism: Caerostris extrusa (assembly GCA_021605095.1). Classification (NCBI taxonomy): domain Eukaryota; kingdom Metazoa; phylum Arthropoda; class Arachnida; order Araneae; family Araneidae; genus Caerostris; species Caerostris extrusa. The sequence continues at coordinate 25,606 of BPLR01005365.1, read as the reverse complement.
TATAGCTACAGTTCAGGTTACCCATGAAGTAGTACAAGGACAACGTCCACCATTCTATATTCGAAAAACAAAAATGGAAAAGAAAGAATATTGTGATAATGATGTAAGCCATGATCAAGAAAGAGCAGTTAACACATAAATAATTTAAAAATAGAAAATTTTATGGAATTATGTGAAATACATAATCACCCACTCAGCTAATAAATAATATTTTCTTTTATTGTTGTATAAATTTATTAAAGTATTTTTTAAATAACTGGATATTAATCAAAAATATTGATTATAAAATGCCATTCAATTTATCAAACTTCTTAATTAAACAATTAATAAACTTTGTAAATATTATGGGTAGTACAGTTTTATACTCAAATTGTTATTTATTAGGTATTATAATATTTTTCAGCTATACGATTTTACTAAAATATTATTCTAGCATATCTTTCCAATTTTTATACATAATTTAGATAGAATCAGTAAGCATGAAAGTTGCAAAAAAAAAAAAATTCTTTTGACAGTCATAGCCTTGAAATGGGAAAACATGTGTTTCTCTTCATGCAATGTCTTAAGGAGTGATGCATGGTTGCACGTAGGTTATGCGAGTTTCTCTGCAATTTAAATCTGATGTTTTCCTTCTTCCTTATATAAGCCTAATTTCACTTTAATTGGGCATAAAATGTGAATTGGGAGAAAAAAAACTCATCTATCTTATTCCATTACTCATACCTTTAACCTAGGATTTGAATGATAAATATGATTTAAAAAAAATGTTAATTATTTGTGGAAAAATGCTTTTTGTGATTTCATTCATATAATATATTATTTGATTAATATAATTTTTGAATATTTATTAGTAAGGAAAAAAATATTTTCACTTGATCCCAGAACTTTTTCAACTAACATATTAGCATGGTGATTTCTTAAAAATTATATAAAACAGTAACTAAAAACCTATTAATGTCAATTTTAACATTTTATTTTTTTTGTTAGTCAGTTATTTAATAGTTTCATTAGCATATATATATATATATAAACTGTCAATTCAGTGCATATTATAATTTGTAAACTAATAACAATTGCTTTCTAATTTTTACATGAATTAATAAATTAAAAAATACATTAAAAGAATACAGGTTGTTTTTAATCAGAGTAAAATGTTTTAATTAATGTGACTTGTTAACAATTAAATAATTCTATAATAATAAAAAAAAACCATTCTACTATAAATTTTAGATTTCCTGTATAACTCTCAGGTGAAAAATTTAAATCAGTATTAATTACATTTCAACCAAATTATTGTTTGATGTTATAGATGACTGTAACTGTTTACATGTTCAGTGAATAGAAACATTTCACAGTTAAATAATGATCAGACATTAAAATTAAAATTCTTTTTTTTATTATTATTATTAACAAAGAAACATATTAAAATGATTGTATATCACAAAATAATAACATTTAAAACATGTCTTTAATGGACATGTGAAGCAATATAATTAATCATTGATTAATAAAATCTAAATTTTTATTTAAACAAACTTGCAGAATTTTTATAAATGTTAGACATTAACACTGAATACATAAGACATACCTATATAAGAAAAATACATAGACAAAAATATGTACGCTCATTGTTTTTATGCAATAGATATTTTCCTAAAAATTAGTTCAGTTTCCAACAGCAAAGACTGTCTTGATTGATTTTTGTGCAATTCTACAATGTGGTTGATTGGATAAAAGTAATGAAAAATTTTATTACATTTCCAGTTTTATAAAAATACAAAGTCCAGATATAGGATGAAGATAATTTTTCAGTTATAAGCTCTTTGTGATTTTATGCATGATATAATAAAAAAGAAAAAAAATTGCACAGTTTTTGTAATAATTACAATATACACAGTGATTTTTTTTTAAGCAGATGTGCAATAACATTGTAATTAATTTTTATTGTCAATGTTTTCAGTTGCTGATATATGTCCACTGTTTAAATTATTTATAAAGTTGTTGATTTCTTGATTGTTTAATATGAGGAAAAGTAATATAGTTGCATTCAAGATCTATAATGAATTTAATTCCTTTTCTCTGTATTCAAAATCATTGAATATTAAATTATTAAAAAAGGATATTTTACAACATATATTGAGGAATATCCAACATAAAATCCTATAGGACTAGATAAGAATTTTTAAACTAGGCATATTAAATGACAAGCTGCAAACACTCTTTTGATATCCCATAATTTCCTGCGCTATTATCTGTTGTTTATATTTGGAAAAATTAATTTTATAAATAGATTTTTGTGACACAGATTATAGGCATGTTGGTTGCTTTTAAAAGTTTCTTTGAAATTAACTCTAGCAAAACCACAAAAACGAAACAGTACAGCAGATGTAGTTCACTGATTTAAAAAATGAGACTTAATGGCGATTTTGATAATGTGTGTAAATCATCTCGTATTGATAGAAGCTGAGTGGTGGGGGCTTTTTTTTTTATATGACAAGAAAATGCAGGGCAGTCGCCCCCTTAAAAGTCCTTCTCAAGACACTTTAATGATCTGCTTGTGGAATGCATGAAACCCACTGATATTTCACCTTCCCTGCTAGCTGATAGAGAGCGAAGTGTGTAGAAAAGTTTTTTGTTGAAAAGTTCCATCAAACATTTTAACATAATAGTTGTGATCAATGTGAATTTGAACCAGAACTTGAACAAATGTGATAAGTATTGATATGTGCTAGTGGATAAAAAAACCAAGAATATAGGTAAGAATTAAAAATGCTTTACAGAAGGTCATAGTAATGAACTGAGATATTGATCAAGATATTCATCTATGGCGAATATAAATATTACAAACCATCAGAAAATATAGTTTTTTTCCACTACAGTTCTTAAATTCATTTAATATAATTGTGGCATAATAAACGTTTTATATACCATGAATATAAACACAGAATTTGATTCAAATATGGCATGTCAAAAAATGGGTGATAATTTCTCTCAGATTATGAATTATACACAGGAAATTATGGTTTCAAAAATATTTCAAATAATTTATATAATATGAATTTTATTATATATTTACTCTCAATTATAATTTTTTTTAATTATTTATATCTGTATTTGATTCAGTTATATAAAGATGCATTTTTAATTTTCTAACAACCAGGTATGCTTATAAATTTTAACTAGATTAATAACACATTTAAAGCTGCAAGAAAATTATTAGCAATCATTTTGGAATAAAATGAGGCATAAATATTTCAAAGAAAATATTGAATTGTAGTTTATTGGAATTTCAAATTGCATCCATATTTGTGGAATTAAAATGACTAGAGATTCAGATTTTATATGAAGCTATCATGTAAAGCTATATCCTCAATACATACTTATATACATTTCCAAATAATATTCAAATGTAAAAAATAAATATATGCACTTTTATTTTTTAAAATTCGAAAAAGTTCGTAGAAGTAAAAAGAGCATCCAGTGCTTTAATACTGACATTTAGTGATCCAATTACAGTACTTGTTTCTCTTGCATCATAAACTGTAGAAAAAAAAATACATCATTAATTCTAATATAAATTAATAGTAATGGGATAAAAAATTTCATAAACAACTATACCAAATACCTATTGCTAAACTTCTGTTGAATTGCATAAAAAAATTAAGTCTAGAAAACTAATTTTATCCTACCACACATCTTGTAACATAATAAAATATTTTATTGTAAACACAATGCATACATTGTATAGAGCGTTAGATGCTAGATTCCATTCCCTCTCATTTTTATTTAAGGTGTTAACTCTGCTTTTTTTTTTTTAATGTTAAAATGGCATTAATGATATATGATATTGTTGAATAAATCTTGTTCATTCTACTCACATCAGTAAATTTGATTTTATTCGGATTAGCCTTTTTTCCCTTACAGAATTCTTTCATGTTAGTATATAATGTGATCCTTGTCAAGCATTCCCTTATATTAAAAAATGTGGAAACTTTAAATAAAATCAGCCTTGACTAGCTTAGTTTAATAAATTAATTCTTCAAATCCTGAATTCTCTATTGCAGTTCTTTAAAATTCAACTAATTTTCTCATAAATAATTACGAGGTTACAGTATCATTTCTACATCCTATACTACATAAAACTAAATATTTTAAAAAGTAATATCTGCATGAAAATATCTGGAAATAGGATAGATAATATCGGTATTTGAACATTATGACAAGTTTTTATTTTTACAATTTATCATAACAGCATGCTTTTAATTTTAATAAGGTGGAAAGCTATTGCTTTGAAAATATTTTCACGTACTAGAATTACAAAACATCTATGATGAAAAAGAATATCTTTACTATATTGTGTTTTTTATTATTATGTATTTATCTTGAACAATAACTAGTCTTTTAATAACTTTATAATAATTATTTTTCATTTTTATTCAATAAAGAAATTATCGGCTAATATCATAGAGAGATTGTTAAAACTATGAATTTTAGAATCACTTCCATTAATTTGAAACAATGTAACTACTTACTCAAAATGTCTTCCTGGATTTTGTCTTGATTATATTCCAAAATCTACAACAGAATAAAAAAAATTTCTGATTTTTTTCAGTTTAAATTATCTAAGCATAAAATAATGTTATAATGATTATATAAGAATGTGCAATAATAGCATATATATGTAGAAAGAGATTTGTAAAATATTAGTAAAAAAAAAAAATAATGGATTATAACTTGATGAAACCTGAAAGAATATAGAATTTTATTTTTGTAATTAAAACATACCAATTAACTTAAAAGGCTAAAAATCCATATTTTTAAGATAAATATTTAAAAAGAATGAATGCTTTTTAAAACTTACATATGAATATATATATAATTTTTTTTTTTTACAATCTTACAAGATTATATCTACTTGTTTATAATATATTAGTGTTATTAAGTCGTGACACAATATCTCAGTTATAAGTTAATTTAATTAAAACAATGCAGCTTTTATTTTGTAAATTTGCAGATTGTGTTAATTTATAAATATCCACGCTGTTCTGAAATGAAATTAAAAACTATATAAAAAAAAAAATGTAGTAACATTGGCAATTTAAATTTACCTCTCGTAAATCTATTGTTCCATATCCAACATCTTCACAATCTAAATTTTGCTCATCGGGAGAGGGTTCACTAACAACTGTGAATTTTATCCTATGAAGTTTGAAAATACAACTATCAAACTTGTAATTGTTTGTAAATACAATAAACAATTTATAAATTAATGCTTTTAAATTTCAATCTTTTCATGCTCTTCCTTTACATTTGTTAATTATAAAAAGTATTACTTCACATATCTTTTCTCAATAATCAGAGATAATGCATACTCTTTTATCATGGCATATAATGTTTGCAAAATTATAATTATTTTCAAATACTTTAACTGTTTATGAATAATTCAATATAACTACAGCTTTTAATAATATCAAGCAATTAATGATTATTCATTTTTTATTAATGACAATGATTCATTTTTGACAATTAATGATGATTTAATTTTTTGTAGAATTTAACCATAAATAATTAAAAAAAAAAAAATCCATGCATTTATTTTTAATCTTGCAATAATTTAAAGATTATGTTCAAGGTAAGGTTATATATCTTAATAAACAACAAATAAAGATAGAATAAATTCAGTGCAGCTCAAAAAATAATTTTTTTACTTAACTTAAAAAAAAAAACACTTGATGTTTTCCAAGATGATTTTCTATTTATAAAGATGTAGAAGAATATATATTTAAATCAGGGTGACAAAGATTTTCATAATTCAAATAGCATTTATGTTTATTAGTTTCAGAAACAAAATATTTTAAAATTGCAAAGCCACTACAAAGAAGTACGAAAACTTGCAATTTATATTCTAGAGATAAAATTGAAGATTTCTCTGATTTCTTCCAACACTTCATTCTTAACTCATGTTTTGTGTGCTTTTTTTCCATTAACACAGTTTAATTTTTGTGCCAATTTAAAATATTTCTTAAATTTTACATAAATAATATTTTAAACCATCTAAACTAAAAATTAAATCTTTCACAAAAAATAGTCAATAAACATACAAACTCGATTCAGATGAATCAGAAGTCAACATTTTAGATAACAAATTCCATTTTCTAAATCCTTAAGTTTCAGATGTAATACTGAAAACACACAAAATATTACAATCTTAATCTTTTTATAACAGCAAAATATGCATAAAAGTTTAATAAATATGAGAAAATTGACATATTTTTTATAAAAATCAATTAATGTAATTTTAATCGTATGCAAATTAAAAGTCTTGAGCATTGAAAAAGAGTGCTTTTATTTAACACAAGTTAATAAGTTAGAAAGAATATTTTATGAAATTCAATATTAGAAATGTGTTCATTTTACTGCTTACTCTTAATGTTTAAAGTTATTTCACAAAAAACGTTTTTAAAAAATGACTCATTTATATAATTTAAAAAAATATATCTTTTTATGAGTATTGACAATATGCATAATTATAAATCTGATAGAAGCTTTAAAAAATTCTGCACTCTCTTACTTTAAATGATGTTCCATATGTAAAGCAAAAATTTTCACTTTACAAATTTTGGCAGATAAATGTAGTCAGATTAAAATGTAGTCGATTTCGTCTTTTAAAAATATATACTTTATTTAATAATTAAAAATTATAATTTAATTCATTTTTAAAGAATAAAGTAAATTTTCTTTTTAATCTAGCATATAAATACAAAACTTCTATACCTTTCTCAAAATTAAAAACAATTTTCTCTGGTGCACCTTTTTTTTGGCAAAGAAAATGGTGTTTCCAATTCTTCTAAAGGATAGTCTAAAAATCTGTATTCAACATACAATAATTTTATCAAAGAATCTTGTAATATAGCAGCATCAGCATTTAGCTTCAGATGAGACACAACAATTACAATAGTAGGAACCTGAAATGTAAAATAATTTTTAAATGCTGAGTTATATTTCTCTGGCGCTCAGTACCATAGGTTTTGTGTTCGAGTAGCGGCGGCGTCATGGATATTTGTAGTGGTTTGGAGTCCACTTTTGACCTAAGTCCCGGAAAAATATTCAAGGTAGGCCGCAGGTTGCATTACATGATTGCTGGGTATTGATACCCATGCAACTAACTCATTGACAACATCATAAGGCATTGCTGTCAGTGACCATACTCACTATTGAGAAAAATTTGTATTTTGTATGCCTGAATTTATGGTATTTTATGTTCTTTTGATGTCACAAAACGTAAATATTACATGTATAACATTTTCTTGTGTTTTTAAGTTACATGTGGTATAATACATATCCCCAAGTTTCATTCAATTTGCTTGCACAATTTTCAATTTGTTGTTTAATTTTCAGTTTGTTGTTTAACTTATGGAAACTGCATAGCAAATATTTGGAATGCAATATAAATCACTACTTTTCAACTAATATAATTTTTTTTTTTTTGGTAATTAGATGATATTTAGCCTTGCATTTATAAATTTACATATTCGGAAAGAGATTTAAATATGAAATAAAATAAACAAACAAAAACTGTACTGTAAACTATCACATGCCAAAATAAAATAAATTAAACCCAATTAATATAAAATTTTAGAAATTTTGATAAAAAATTGTCAGAATCATTAAATTTAATAACATTAATTAAATCATTAATCATTATTATAATCATTGAATTTCATAAATAACAATATTTAACAATAATAAATTTATTTGCCAATTTCTGAGAAAATAATTTAATTTTATACTTATCCTTCTATTTTGTTTATATAATGTATATTGAGATTTCTGATTGCATAAGTAGTAAGTATGCCTGTTTTGCTTTTGTCTAGAATATCCCCTCCCATTTAAAAATATTTTCATTTCATTCTCATGCTTTCCAAATACTATTTATTTTAAAAATTATAAACCCAAGGTTTTTTTTTTTTAAATAATTTTTTAACCTTTTTTAAGTCATGTACATTAAATTTAAAAATGTTACATTTTTTATGTAAGCAATTTAATATCGTCAAGTTTTATTTATTTATGCATTTTTCGGAAGTGTAAAAAAAACTTTTGAAGTTCATACATACAACAAACCGTGGTTCCCTGCATCCCACATTAAAGAATAGAGAATAAATTATATTAGGACTATTACAAAAGATATGCATGTAGATTATTCATATTATTAAAAAATTATAGCACTTTATGCTTCCAAAGGAATTATTCAATAATATTAATCTAATTTCTGTTAATTAATAAGCTTAAAATAAAATATGATATTTCAAAATCTTATTTTCAGTCCTAAAAAAATCAAATTTGCATAAATTGGCTACTTAGCTTTTAATGAAAGTTTATGCAGTACATCCTATTCTATAAGTCCTTAAATAGAACTTAAAAGTAACAAATAAATAGATTTAAAAGGGATGGTCCACAGAGTCCATGTTCCCCAATATAAATTTAATACTAAATTGTTTCATGAAAATTTAATTTTTAAATTTGCTATTTTTTATGAAATGCCTCAAAATATATTAATATTTATATTGCAGATGCATTTCAAGAAAAATATGTATCTACCTGATCAATTGACTTTTTCATTCTGTAAAGATAATCACTTTCACTTTCTGAATCTTCCGAGTCTTCGTATGATAAATCTTGTTTCTCTTGATCGGTTGTTTCTATATTTAAATTTAATAATATTAAAATGCAATACGAAGCAGTTACATAATTTTTACTCTTGCACACCTCTCTGTCATAATAAAAAAATTCTTATATCCAAGGTATAAATCTTTATAAAAGTACGTCTCTTTTTATAGCCACTACATAAATTAAATACTAACCAGATTTAATAAAATATCATAAGGAAATTTACATCATTGTTCTTATATTCACTATTTGTAAACTAATTCTAATTATAGTTAATAACTTATAATTTTTATTTTCAATAATATGATTTTAATTATAGCTAAATTTATACATATTAGATTGACTTCATCATGATATTATTCCTTCTTCATTTGGAAATTTGTTATGATTAATTTCTCAAAGATATCAATAATAACTAATAGCTGGTTATGATAATATTTCATTCTATGTAAAAAAAAAAAAAACTGGCTAAAATCTAATGAACAAAAATTTCTATTATGTATTATAATGAGAAATATATAATAAATTTACCTTCATAAGAAGCTTTCTTTTCAGTATCTGACATAATATCTGACCATTCATCCTATGGGATAAGAAAAAAAAATATTTGTAAAGTCTGGAATTGACACTTCTTGGCCTCAAATTTTTCAACCCATTTCACCCCTTAGCAAACTTTATGAAAGTATTATTTCCAACCAACTAAATTCTTATTTCAAAATAACATTCTCTAATCAACATTTGCTTAATAACAACCATCAACTCTTATATGCCACTAAAATAATTCATGACTGTTCCCCAAATAGTATCCTTTTTCTTAATATTGCTATGCCTTTTTTTTTTTTTTTTGCTAAAAAACTAAAAACTTCCTCTCCTTTTTACAATTTTATTTTTCCTCACTAGCAGAAGCTTTTGCATAAAACTAAACTGAATTATTTCCTCCTTTCAGCTTATTTTTACATAAATAAAATTAACAAAAAAGTTTAATCAAATTTATTGCCAAAATACAATAAACAAAATAAATAAATTTTAGCCCATATAAATTTTATTTAAAATACATAACAATCATATAACATTGTAATCAGATTACAAATATGCACATTATATTTGATAACTTATTTACATAATAAAATAAACAAATAAATAAGTACCTCTTGATTCTGATTTTTTCAACTTGAGATATTATTTTGGAAGGATGATTTAGATCTAGGCATCAAAGAAATTATAAATTAATTATTCGTTATTTCAAGGAATTTATAAAGTATATTTGATTTAATTAAGTTTTTAAACTCACTGATCTAAGATCAGTGAGTTTATTATATATGTTTGTCTTTTTAGATAAAGATATTTCATCTAAAACAAAATCCAATACTTAACAATAAATATAAGAAAAGGAAATACATTTATTGAACTATAGGTGATAAATTTTCCTATATATACAACAGCAAGCACATACCTAAAGGCTGGGTGTTTTGTCTTGCAAACTGCAAGGAAACAGATGGTATTGGATTTTCATGAGCAGATGATTCAGAACTCGCTTGAGAACTACTTCCACTAATCTAAAGAAAAAAACAATAAATAAGTAAAAAAAATTAAAACTAATGTTATTTTGAATTTCGATAGAAGATTTTTGTACAATTTAAAATTGTAATTGTCCTAATTTTACAAAAAAAAATAATTGAGCATTTAAGATTGCTGAAATCTTAAATGTTATTATTTTAAATTAACCTGTTTGAATCTGTTCAAAACTTTTGATGAACAGATTCAAACAGATTAATATAAAATAATTTATATAACTGTAATAGGTATATTTGCCCATGATTTATTGAGAAATTAATTTTAGAATTTATAAAAAAAAAAAGAAGAGACTCCCTTTAATCTAAAACATTAATTAATGTTTCAAAATTTCATCTAATTTTTATATAAAATCTATAGAAATATATCAATTTCTAATAATATATAGATTTTATAATGCTTTGAGTTGAAATAGAACAGAAAAAAATTCAAGACATATATATATACAAATTCAATATTTCATAATAAATTAATCATACTGATTATACTTAAATTAATACTTTATACCTTTTCCTTTTACCTTAAAGTATACTGATGTAGCACACATAATATAACATTGTAATTGTTGTTTTAGAAACTCTGATATTTTTAAAAGCAGTAAAAAAGCATAAAATTCAGCAAATGAACTTTGTGGGTATTTATTAATTTTAACAGAAATCCAAACTGAATGGCTTAAAATAAAATACAAACAATTAAAATTATAGGTATTAGTACTATAAAATAGATGTTGTAATAAGTCATACAGGGCCTGAATGGCCGAGTGGCTAGCGCTCTAGCGCTCGGTACAACAGGTTTCGAGTTCGAGTCCCGGCGGTGCCATGGATGTTTGTAGTGGTTCGGAATCCACTTTAAGCCGTAGGTCCCGGTCTCATATGACTGTGGACGTAGAGCTGACAACCCTACCCTAGTAAAAGAAAAACATCCCTCGTCTCGAAATCTACCAGTAGGTAGACGGTCTTGGCCCACACTGGCTGTTGCGCCAAAGATGATGATGAATAAGTCATACATGAATTTTAATTAAGTAGACAAAAATAAGATTCTTAAATAATATACTAACAGAGAAAGTGGTATTTCCAGCTACTGGTGCAGGTGATACAATTTTAGACGGAATGCTTCTACGAGGTTTTGGCACAGGCGGTGTTGTGATTGGAATACTCATAGAAGGATCTTGAATGGCAGTCATTTCTTCATCTGATGATGGCGATAATGGTGGTGTGGTTACTGGTGGAACATATGAAAATGATTCCTAAAATTAGTATAAAAGAGGTGAAAACTTATTCTATAAGATACATTGACAGCAGCCGGAAAAATAATAATAACAAAAAATAAACATTTGAGGCTGAATTTAAAAAATTTATTCAAACCTTCATTTCACTTGTAGATATAAAATCAGAAGACGGGGAATAATCAAACTGCCAATAAATCAAAATTTCAAGGGCACCATATCCAGATTTCCTTCCTAAAATTTCAAAAACAAAATCATTATTTTTTAACCTTTATTTAATTCTTTTATATATACAATAATCTGATACTTTATTATCCAACATACTTAGTTAACTGATAGGCTCTTCTACAGACTTATTTTAAACTGACTTGAATTTTCAGTTATAAGCAATTAAAACCAATATAAACTTTTTTTTTCCCCATCCTTTTTTATATTATTGTCCATTTTGAATCCAAGCATACATTATCTTATTACTGTTATTGTGCAGAATGTTATATTTTTTAACATATTATGGGGAGAAAAGCATAGCAAAAACAGATAAGATAAATTTGTTTTTGATTTTTAATTGTCTTATTTTTATGCTTGTTTTATTATTACTTATAATATTTCCCTTTTGCTAATAAGTGAAATATTATAAGCACTTTTGCTAATAAGTGAAATATTAATTATTTATATATTTATTTTATTCATAACATTAATATAGTTTAATGTCTGTACACTTACAAAAATATCTCTGACATATTATAATGAGCATGAGTGTTGATTCATTTGGTGAGTAGTATATTAAAACTAAATAGAAATTTATGATATTGTAATGATAAAATAAGAATATATTGCAGTTTTATAAATATAAATCATGAAATAACAAATGAAAGTTCAATAAAATATAATAAACTTACCAATATATCCATACTAAACATTTCATTTATCAGTAAACTAACATCGAAATTTGATGAACAAATTGCTTTAAAAAAAAGAACTTAATACATTATTGCATTCAATGATATACAGTAGACACAAACCTTTTGTAACTCAAAGATTCCTTTAATCGGTTTATTTTTGTGCCAAAGGCTGGAGAGGTATAGATGCTCGGCCAATGTGGGCAGAAATATCAGGATCATTATCATCAAATACATATATGTATAAATTCTATAAAATTAAGAAACCATAATATATTAGATAAATAAAGATGTGCTAAAAGTTCCTTATATATATATATTCCTAGTATATAATTTCATTAAATTAATGAATTTTTGTACATTTATAACAAAAATAAAATCAATCAACAACTTACAAAAGTCAATAAATTATATGTTCATTTATTTTTATGTGATATTTATATTTGCATTTTTTTTTTTTTTTTCTATCAGTCATGCATAGAAATATATTTTCTTGATACCAGAATCTAAACATCATTTGACAAAGTATGGTAATTTTTTGTTATCTAAAATGCAAAGCAAGAAACCTGCTACCATAAAATTAAAGAAATGGATTAGAGATGGCATAAATAACATATAATTATTTATTAATCATGTTTAAATTTTTCTTTTATATTTACAATTGTATTCATTTTTGTAAGATTTTCAGAAATTACTAGTTATTTAATAAAGGCAAATGGTATTTAAAATATAAATGCCTACAATTCCTGAATCTCTTTATATGTCCTATTTTAAAAACTGTTTTCTTTTTAATTCATTTCCATAATTTTAATTATGAATAATCTGAAGTAAGGAAAAAAAAATTCCCATAGAATATACATCAAATGGAAAATAGATACAATGGCAAATAAAATTAAAATATAGCAAATTACAGTTGGATACTAATATGGGAAAAGTACAATGCCAAAATACAAAAGTGAACAAAATCAATTTTTTCATGAGAGATTTCATTAATTAGTTAATAAGATAAAAATAATAAGAAGAAGGCATTATTTTTATTTAAGTAATATTGTAAATGATTGTGTCAATCTATTAATTCATACATTTTTTAATATAAAACTATCTTGAAAATGTTATCTGCTGGTGGTTTGAATGCCATATTAAGATTCAGGAATGTCAAATATATATAGATCACATAAATGCTTACAAGAAAATATTTTTTTTCAAGCAGTGTTATTAAAAAAATAACATGCACAAGTAAAAAAAAAAAAAAGAGAAAACCTATTCTTTTTTTTAAAACCTAATTGATGTAATCATGAAAAAAAAAAAAAAAAAATGTTGGATGTTAATAAACAAAACAAAAAAAAAATGCATTCTAATGTTGTTGTTGTTGCTTTTTTTTGTTTTGTTGTTGTTGTTGTTTATTAAGAAATAGATTTTGCTTACTGAAATTTACAAAAACCGTTTTTTAATTTCTATTTTACTTTTATGTAATTTTTTAAGGCTTTTTAATTACATTTTGCTTATGTATTATTTACTACTTTATTTTAAAAAGTAATTAAGTAAAAAATACCTCTGTCATGATATATTTTTCAAAAGCAGGATCAATAAATACTGAAAATATATGGTGAGCAGAAAATTCTGGATTGTTTGAAGCTGGCACAATAGTTGTATCTTGGTCTGGCAATTCATAAAATTTATAAACAGAGAATGTGGTTGGTTGCACATCTAACAAAATAAAAGAGAAAAACATATAAAACTAATAAGATAATATTTAATTGCACAACGGTAGAACTAAAAATAACATCTAATAATATAAATACATATTAATTTTTATTTTCAAATAAAGAAATGCCATTTTAGACTTTTCAGTGGTATCTCAGACATTTTTCCATAGTTTTAGAAGCTTGTCAGTAGTCAAGAGGAATTGTCAGGAGAATAAGTGGAAAACACACATTCAAATGAAATGATCATCAACTTTACCACAAAGTTATACATTAACAAATACACTTATTCAAAATTGAAGCTGCAATGTATTATATTTTTAAATAATGCAGCAATTTATAAAAATTGAGAAAATTTTTATTAAAAGAATAAAAATCATTTTAGCAGTTACAAATATCGATATATTTGCTGAAATTATTTGTTATTCGATTCAATATAGAAAACAGTACATTAGTTTTTTAACACATAATGCAGCATATTTTTAAATAAAAATGTAAGCCTAGCAAGTGCAAAACAATTCATGAAAATTAATTACAAAAGCTGTACATATTAAACTTTATCCTCATTTAAACAAAGCACTCATATAGATTAACAATTCTTTTCCATACAAAAGGGAAATGTAACCACTCTAATACATAAATGATGTTCAAAATTAAGAGAATTAGCATATTTGCTTCCAAACAAACATGCAAATCCTTAGTGTTGAATATATAGTGTGTAAGTACAAGTGGGAAGTGCATATATAGGAACATTCTTTATAAAAGTGTAGGATAATTTCTGTGAGTTGTTCACTTTACACTCCTCACAAAATTTCACAATGATCTCTAGTCAAAATCGGAGTAATTCAATAGCAAACATTTAAAATGAATAATTACAAGTTGGAATGCTGAAAGGAGGTGACTGCAAGCAAGACAATTTCAAGTGCAGTGCATATCCAACTTATGAGAACAATTTATGGAAAAGGTATACTTTGAGAGAAAGTTTAAGATTGTCTAAAAGCTATAATGTCCAATGGAGGAAGCACAAGACTCCAATGCACAAGAGGAAAATAGCAATGCAACAATATCTCACATTTTTTTGACAATCATGCAGCCACAGAAAACTCTCATGTAGCCTCCTACTTATAGAAGGCTACATGAGATTCCAATGAGTATTTTACAAAGAACATCAATTTTGAACTAGAAGTCAGCAAGGATCATTTTGTTCACTAATGAGTCCCAGTTTAGCTTATCATATTTTCTCAACATACATTCATCTGAAGAGAACCAGGAGCCCACTACTTTGTAACATCTATGAAATTGTATGGTTTTTATGTGAAAGTGTATGGTTGTTAAGTGAAAGAGTATGGCTGTTAAGTGAAGAGTGGTTGTTAAGTGAAAGAGTATGGAGGTTATACAACCTGGGCAGGCATTATGTTGAATGGTCACATAGGCATCCATGTCTTTGTAATTGCTGTGAAATATAGGGATGGGATCTTGGAGTCCTATGTTCGCTTGTTACAGGGTGTAGTTAATTTTGATTTTATTTTAATGTTGACCATGTGCCATATACAGCACAACTAGTCAAATAATTTTTGGGGAAAAAAAGGGTATCCATCAGATAAATTGATGAGCTAGATCTCCAGATTTAATCCTATAGAACAGTGGTTCTCAAAGGGTCCACCCTAGAAAATTTCCAGATTTTCCTGTGGTATTCCAAAAAAATATGGTCCAGATATAAAAGTATAGTTGCTCTTTATCTTGTCAATTTTACTGTTCAAAAGCAGCTTTTTATTATAAACAACTAACAATCTAATATCCAGAATGAATTTACATTGTGAGAACAGTATAACAGTAAGAGAGGTACTTATACCACATTAACCAATTTTTATTCGATATTTTGTTTTGAACCTTCCAGTACTGATGGGTCTAATGGACAATAAGTGAGTACTATATCTGTAGTAAGTTTTTTTAAATTATCATTACATCAGCCTATACCAATTTAATTAACCTACTTAAATGGATTACAATATCTCCATAATTCTGATGATATTTGACTAAAAGTAAAAATTTTTCTTTAATTTTCAATACTAGTATGCTAATTTATGTAGATTACTGAATAATATTGAATGTTACTTTCTTATTTATTAAAAAAAATGACAAATTTTTCTATTTTCTGTCTATTGTGCTATTTTTCTGAACTGATGGAACTTTTCACAACTAATGGAATTGATTTTCATTGTGCAAAGTTGGATAATAATTGAGCAAGATAGATTTACATACAAAGATAGAACATAGAAAGGTAAATTTACACTTTGCAGAAATTTAAAGTAGCACTTGAAGAAAGAAAAAAAAATTATATAAATAAATAGATGATTAACCCAAGATAAATATGAAAACAAAAAAGATGCTACCAGAAAAAACCAAAACACTAATAATTGGATGAAGATAATTGCAAAGCGAGCTTACACTCAACCACAAACATGACTCATGATTTTTTTATACAATACTGGTTGATTTGTAAATACAATAAAAATGAGTATATTTACAAGGTTGATTTTTATGATGTTATTTTATGATGATTTTTATGATGTTATTTATTTTGAACCATGATATTATTTTCCTTTCGTAATTTTTCACAAATAATTGTTAGCGCCATCTAGTGGCAATAAAAACAAGTTTTCATTTAATTAAAAATTACTATTCAGAATTTTCTTGTAATTTTTCACTACTCACCAGATAAAATTGTAAAAATCTATTTATTTTGTGTGAATTTAAATACAGTTTTTAAAATATTATAGCAATGCAATGTTTTGTTATAAATACATTATAAAACTACAACAACAAGTTTCATTTTACTTCAAGTTTTTAAAGATATTATACATTCAACTATACAATAGTTTTAATTAATTAATAAAAAAATAATTATAATTTTTTTTTAAATTTTTATTAGAAGAATATATTAAAAGATGACCACTTACCAATAAAAAACAAATAAAAATTATTTTTACAAATAAATGATAAATTGGAAGGAAATTTATTTTTTACAAATAAGTCTGCTTTCATTTGCTATAATGAAGTTTCATATATAACTTTATTTTTACAGCAAATTTGATTTTAAACAACCTGCTACTAAAAATACACAATTCTATAAAAATTTTAAAAGCACAATTTTACATTGAAAAGTATAGTTTTTATTAATTAGATTAATTCATTCATAATTTTTTTTGCTATGCACACTTAAGAGTGCAACACACACATATAAAAAGATACATACATTTTAGATACATAGATAATCCTAAATTAAATCAATTCTTAATCTTCTTAATTAATATTAATAAATACCTTTTTGACTGGATTTCAGATTAATACCCCCTTAGAATTTTTACGTGCACCATTGACATGTGTGTCCTTTTCATTTGGTTGCTTTATAAGATTTACAGCAGCTGCCGACATTCCTTTATTTGAATGGATGTACTTTAAAGCTTTTATTCTTTCCTTAAAAATTTGCAAATAAGAGACTACAGTTCTATTCTAATACAGTATTAGTAAAATAAAATAGAATGCCATGTAATTTTTTCTTTTTAAATATGACTTTAAATGGATGTTTTTATGGAAATGTATTTTAATATATTATTATGTAGTATAAACTACCTCAAAATATTCAAACCTAAAAATATATATAAAAAGTAAAATAATTTAAGGAACAAAAATTCAATGCAGGGTGATCCATAAACATAACTTTTCTTTTAATTTTATCAGTTTGGTTCATTTTATTCATAGTAATTTTAAAACATATATATATCAATATATCAAAATAAATTTATTAGAAAAATTGCATAAATATAAAATCCATTTATGTTAATGAAATCATTCTAAACACTATTATATACCTTAAAAAAATTTAAAGGAATCTTCCATTGGAATTTTTAACTGCGTCCAATATTCTATAGTTCCAAAATCAACATCTTTTCTTTTACCAGTACCTGTGAAAAAAATACACGAATTGATGTAAAAACAATAAGAGTAAGAGGAGAAAAAAAAATCATACTTTAATAAGACCAACTGCATGTAGATGCAGACAGAATTTATTACATAGTTACATACAGAAAATTTAGTTGTCGAATACTTTAATCAACATAAAACTAAACTAAAAGCAATTACAAGCAAATAAGATACAACCTGACTTAAAATGTTATATTAAATATTATAATGAAGATTCAATGCTGTAAACAAAATAGAAAAATTTTACTGCAAGCCAGATGAACCAAAAATTAAATTTTAAGAGTGTAAAATATAATCCTAATGTTTTTAAGCTCATAATATTAGTTCTAAATATTTATAATCTGATTTTTATATTTATAACACACTTTTTATTATATAATAGAATTTTTATTAAATTATCTAACTAATATGTATTCATAAATATAAAAATCATATTTAAAAAAATTATTGAAATTTGTACATTTATTATGTGCCCATTTTATATCATAAAAAAATTTTTGAAGCATTTCTTAATTTCAGAATTAAACTTATTTGAATAATTATTGAAATGTTTTTATACTACATTATCAAATCATTAATATTTGAAATATCAATTTATAATAAATAAAATAAACTTTTAAGAGAAGATATAAAAAATAAAAAATTTTTTAGAAAAGATCAACCTTAAAAAAATAAACTTGCTATCTCGAGGTTTTGCATGCAGAATACTTTATATAATACACTATGTGGAAGAAAGTGACGGGACACGGCACTATAACGACATAAGCCCATATTTATTAAAATTAATAGAGGTAGGGCCTCCTTGGCTGCGGATCACATCTGCAACTTTCTGGGCATGCTTTCCACTAAATTAGCCCTAGTGGCAAGAGGAATTTCCTTCCAAATGTTTAACAGGAAGTTCCATAGTTCAGGCTTGCTTTTTGGAGAGTCGAGTGCAGGCCCTCAACCGACGGTCCACCTCTCGTCCCAGAGATGTTCAATTGCGTTAAGATCAGGCTCTGCGCCGGCCACTCCATGCGTTTAACATTGTTGTTCACATACCAATCAAGAGTCCTCCTTGCAACATGGCATGTTACAAAGTTGTCGTCTTGATACCAGCAATCATCCATACCGTACGTTGCCCCCAAGGTAGGAAGAACATGATTATCGAGAATATCACAGTATCTATCGGCATTCATCGCACCAACAACCTTCACCAGTGGGGCCAGCTCCATACCAGGAGAAACAGGCCCATACCATCAATCTCCTCCACCAAACTTTACAGTTCGGACGACACACTTTCGGGCAAAAGGCGTTCTCCTGGTAAACGCCATACCCAAACAAGTCCATCGGAACGGAAAAGGGTAAATCGTGACTCGTCACTCCAAAGGACGCGTTTCCAGTCATCCAGAGTCCAAGTACGGTGGTCTTTTGGCCCATCGAAGGCGCGCCGAACGTCCAGTGTAACCTGACTTCTTATGGTCTCGATACGAAGAGTCTTTGGTCGAAACGGCCACAACTGTGGCTTGTCTAAACTCATTAGCGATGTTATCCATTGATGTTTGACGGCTTACTGAATCTCTCCCTGCCGAGCACCCGCCGGTCCTTGCTGGTGAGAACTGTAGGTCGTCCACTTCGGGGTTTGTTCTGACAGTGTCCCTCAGCGACACACAACTTGTAGCGACACACAACACGTGCTACAGTTGATTTTGAGCAGTTACGGAGACGGGATATCTCCCTAATTGACACCTTGGCAAGATGCAATCCAACCAACACACCTTTCTCGAACTCAGACAACTCTTCCCGTGGCGGCATCTTGACAAAAACAACTCTAGTCGACTCCACAGAGTATTTATAGGATATGGCTGACACGTGATACCTATTATTGCGTGTGTCAACTGTATTGTCGACTTTTCTACTTTTCGAGGGGGGTTCCGTCACTTTCTTCCAGATAGTGTATAAGCTCAATGATTTTATGGCCAATGAATTTCAACTGCATTACTAGCATTAAATGATTGTATAACAAGCCTTAATTAGCCTAATGGTATCATTGTCCATTATTATCAAATTACAGCCTCTTCCATACCATCCATAAAAGAACCATTGGTGCTGTTCATCACCATCTCACACTTGACTGAAGTAGAATTATATTCACAGTGACTTTAAAGATTCTGCCTTTAACTCTAAAAAGGTTTTTTGCTTATAAAGATTATTTAGAATACCTGGTTTATAAAGACTTTATTTTGCAAAGGCATACAGTTATTAGCTCTACTGTGATCATGAATGGTGACAAGCCATCCTGAATAGGACTTGAGCACTCTTTTGTTATTTTTCATGGTATATCATCCTGAGACTAAATCAACAAAATATTGTCAAGACATAATGTCACTGACATTTCTCTGGATTGCCTCCATGCTGCTTATACCTTTCCTTGATCAGTAGGACCACTAGACCTTTTGCCAATTGAACATGTGTGGAACATGGTATGAAATTAGATTTAGAAAAATATAGATACATATCATATGATATATATCATAGGAAATAATAACAATTGGCAACAATTGGCAGAGTTTTGAACATTCAATGTGCATTTGAATTTCCTACTGAGAGGTCTTAATGTCTTAAATTTTTAATATTATTTCTGCATGCAATTTATAACATATATAATTTACATTATGCATAAATAAAAATGTGCAAGAAAATCACATTAATTTCAGATATGTCATAATGCATTAATGTTTCAAAAAACTTATATTGAAATTATTAAGTTTCAAGCAATTTATTAATATAATATACCTATTAATTTCTGTTTTCCATGTATTTTGCCTTTAGGTTTAGAGAAGATATCTGAAAATTAATTTCACAACTTGCTAGATTTCTGAAATCAACACCAAGAGATTCATGGAGTTCCAAAGTTATTACATTCTAAAAGACAGATGAATAGTTTATAAGTATTTCAGTTTTAAAGAAATGGCATATTTTGCAATCAGTAAGAAAGAAATCTAAATCTTATATGCATACTTATGTCTAAAACTAAACTTAGCAACTTTCTCTAAACTTAAACCAAGTATTGAAAATAACAGATTGGTTGTGTTAAGAATTAAGAATTAGCTACTATAAATTAAATTAAAAATATTGCAATGCAAAAGAAGACTAATAAAAAAAAATACTTTAATAATTAAACTACAAGAGTTTTTAAAATTTTAATTATTACAGATGACAATTTCAACTATACAACAATTGTAGACACAAAAATATACATGCATTAATATTAATTAATTAATTTTAACATAATCATTTTAGACTTAACAATTATAGCATTTAAACAAATAAAACTAATACTAGATAATATAAAATGAGAAAATAAGAGGAAGATTTTGTTTTAAAATTTTTTTTAATTCACTGTTTGTTAGTTCTATAAGAAATGAATTAAATCTTAAACAATATAATTTCAATTGCAGATAATAGAAATTTACAAATTAAACTTTCTAAATTTACCCCATGTAAATAACAAAGAAAATAGTCATCTATTTCTACCACATACTGAGAAGTAAAATTGAAATGTGGTCTGAAAGATAAAAGAAAAAAATTATAGACAGGTTAAATTTTAAACCAAATGAATGTATTTACTTCTATAAGAGTTTCAACAACTTTCAAGTTCATCAGAACAATATTTTTCAAATTAAAAGTTGAAAAATAATTTTACATAAATATTTTTACACTATAGTTAAAACAATTGAAATGTTCTGCCAAAATAAGAAATAAATTAGTCCATATTTATAAAAATTAAAATTATTTACTTTTGTTTGGAATTTATATTAAAAATTTTATATAATAATAACAATCTTGATGTTTATTTTAACACAAATATTAATTAAACCAAAATGCTAGTTAACATAAATCTATAATAAAAAACAGACTTTGAAACTCATAAAACTTACTTCAAAGCAGATACAACTGAGTTGATTGTAGCTCAAATTCATAAAAATTCCATGTTAGAAAGATTTTTGAGTTAGGACTAAGATTATTTAATCCTTCAGTAGTGAATTTCATCTAAATCACAGAACAATTTGGGAAAAAAAAATAGTAATAGATGAATAGTAAATAAAATTGTTTACAGTTTATAGAACTACACAAACTTAAAAACACAATGTTAAAATTTATGTGAGCATATATTTTTTATTTTATAAAGAGAGATTTTATTTCGATTCTTAAGTAATTTACTAAAATATGACATATTTTTTGGTGAGGAAGCAATACATAAATGGCATTTAAGATAGCATAAATTATGTTCATTTACTGTTCAAATTTTTAAGCAATATCTAATCCTTTGATTTAACAAATAAAAAAAAAAAATTCCTGAAAAATTTTACAAGTTAATCACTACATTTTGAGCACAAAAAATTAGTGTCCTTTTTTAATAAAAAAGAATTTCTGAAATTACAGAAATTTAATTTAGAGAAAATACTTAATTTACCTCCATTTCACTTAATTAACATTTAAACATGTACAACATATATTTCAAGCACTTCAAATTTAATTCATATAATAAGTGAATAAAAACTAATGAAGATATTGAATTTAGAATTTGATCTAAAAACTTATCTTATTTAAATATTGTCTTTACAATGAAAAGAAAAATAATTGAATATTAAATAAAAAATATTGTTTAATTAATTTGAATGATACAAATTTCAAATGAAAATAGTAATATTTAATAATGTTCTAATTAAAGAATTACCAAATGAGAAAGTTTTTTAAATAACTTATGATCTCCTTTATACATATGTCAATAAAAATAAAAATTTAGCATTTACCTGATCAACATGTATTTCTCAAAATATTTTCTCCTTTACTTAACTTTATAGGACTAAACTTTTCTTTCCCTATAAAGAGAAATAAAAAAATACTTTGTAATGCATTTTTTAAGTTAAATCAAAGTTTCTACAATTTAAGAAATAAGTTTAATTTCATTAAAATTAATCTAACTTGAGAATTATTTTATATTTTTATATACTAAAAAAACAAATTTTTAAAATTTCAAAAATAGAATAAGTTATGAAATACTTAAACATATTAAATATTAAATTAATTTAACTTTCTAAATATGTTTACTTACTAAATCAGACATAGATGATGGCATTGTTGATGTTCCGTAAGCAATGTCATTTAATTGATTTTCTAATTTCTAAAAAAAGTTTTGCGGTAAATATTTAAATTTTATAAATTGATATTACATATGAATATTCAAAGTTTTACTCAATTGAAATTTAAATAATTTATAACTTTTTAATAAATTTACATAGACTGTAAAAATGAAATAAACATTAAACTATATGGATTCAAACCATATTGAAGATAAATAACAAACAAACCATACAGAATACATTATACTTTTTAACTTCTGCATTAGCTGTTAAACGAAAAAAAAAATTGACTATATTTTAAGACTACTGATTTTCTTTCTAACTATTGATTAACAAAATGATTTTTATAAATGATATTATTCGATTACTTTAAAATTTTAATTTCTGCATTATTTACATCATTTATTTTGATTGTATTGCACAAATATTTAACAATAACTTATTTCAGAAACTATCATTTAAAAAAATATTTATCATTAAATATTATTTTATAATGTTTAAATCAAAGTTACAAAAAATAATAAGTTAGGTAGTTAAATTTAACTTATGGAAAAAGTCTCAATAAAGATTTTTATAAAGGTAACTAATTATCTATTACATATTTTGTCAAACTTTAAATGTATTAATGTATAAATGATTCAAATAGCAATGTCAATATTAAGGTATTGACAGGCAATATATTTTTTTTTCAAATAAAGTCCATTTTTTAATGTAACACAATTATTACAGTAATATTTCTACATTTAAACAATAAGAAAAAAATACATATAACAATAGATATAACATTTTAGTAAAAACATGTACACAAATTTAAATTTATAATTAATGTGGAATTAAAAACACATTTAATTTTTGTCATTCTTAATCAATCCTTCTGCTTCAGCTTCAAAGTAAGATTTAGTGCACAATATAATGAAAATAGATTTTGAAATAGAATTTTAATGGTAATGTTCATATTTCAATGATTTAATAAAATATTTTCAAGTAATTTAATATATCAGGCATGTGAGCGTGCATATAAAAATTGATTTTTCTAAGACTTTCTAGCTTAAAAATGAATATAATTTGCTTAAATGTTTTGTGATTTTAAAAGGCTGTACATTTTGTAATGTATCATTATATATATATATATATAAATAATAAATTTATATTAATATATAAATAAAAAACATTCACAGAAAGCAAACATTGTGTGCATATTTTATTAAATGCTGCAAAAGCAAAATTATAAATTGATAAATGCTATTTTACATTGTTTACAGTTATTGTAACATATTTTACAGTAGTTATTATAAGTTATTTATTGTCAATATTCGTTGTATCAATAGCTTTATTAACAGAATACAAAAAGTTTTAACCTGAATACGAGCAGCTCGCAAATCTAGTAAGTGGGAATATTCCTGTAGTTGACTTAGATGTTCTTTTTGCTGTTCTTCTAGTTTTTCTGTAAGTGATTTCATTTCTTCCTGTCCAACTTTATTAATATTACCTTGGGTCGTTAGCATTTCCTTTACATTATCCAACCTATGAAGTGTTTCCAGATGTTCTGTTTCCGCACACTTAAATAAAATATCTCTTATCAAAAATGTTTTTATAAAAAAAAAAAAAAAAAAAAAAAAAGATTATTCATAAAAAAAAAAAAAATTTAAAATTCCAAAAAAAGTAATTCCAAAAAGTTGTAATGAATTAATAATACTAGTACTTTATATGGGAATCGATGTTAGCAATAAGTTTTTTTTTTTTAAATTTACAAATTTGGAATTTACTTGAAGGAAAATTTAGAATAAATTCAAAATTATAATTTCATTTTAAAAATACCTTTCAAATATTCAGAAAAATTATTTTTTTTACAAAATATTTTTTTACAAACGAATTATATAAAACAAATAATCTGAACTTTTAGCACAATTAAAATTTCTAATTATCTATCTATAATAAATAAATATGAGAAAATCTCTCAAAATAGAAATTTTTACCACTTTCAATCTTGATTTCAAATTTTCAATTTCAGTACACTTTATTTTCAAGAGCAATTTGCATTTCTGTAGAAATTGTAGGTATTATATTATTACTTTCTTCAGTTTTATTTAAACTTTTCCTTCTTTCAGAGATTGATTGATCTGTATCATTTAATTTATGTGTAGCATTATCTATATTTTCTAATTTTCCTTCTCTTTTTAATTTTTTAAAAGTTCCAATGCTTCTTGTAAATCATCAAACTTAATATCTTCCCTGTAAAAAATAAGTAAATATCCAATCAAAACAATTACAAATAATTTTAACTGAATTTTTATAATTATTAAAAAAATGTTAATAATAATATAAAAATCTAAGACTAAATAATTAAATATTTAAATAATAAATATGAAAAAAATTAAAAAATAAGATTTAATATAGAATTCTTGCAATTCAGCTACATAAATTTTAGAT